>VWYH01005862.1:716736-859193 GCA_013399365.1 Pampusana beccarii | reverse complement strand
GGCCCGGCACGAAGGAAAGCGCCCCCCTACCCCGCCAAGGCTGCCTAAAATAGCTACAAAAATAGGAAGCCCCCACCCTGTGTTGAGTTGCTACCGCAGCGCCCTGCGCGCCCTCCCTGGCCACCCGGGAAATGAAGGAGCAGAAGCTGAGGTTTGGCCAGAAAAGCAAGCGCGTACACCTTGTCCCCCCAGATCTCTACCTCCTCTCGTCCTTTTTGCACTTCAAGTCGATATGCACCTGCTGTGACTGACACCCCCGCCCCATTTCACACCCCGCCCCCCGCGGTGTGTGGACCCCCGCGTCCCCACTGCCCGGCTGTGCCCGGCCATGCCCACAGCGCTGCAGCTGGGTGTCCCCACCGCGGGGACACTGTCCTGCAGACAGGCAGCCCCGGACTCCTCACTGTGCACAAAGCCACTTGCGTGTTATCACATGGATGGGGCTGGCGGAGCATGAGGCAGAGACCCCGAGCGTAATCATCACCTGCTCAGCTCCTCTCGCTGCTGGCACACACGGTGTTTAAGTATCCTTAATTTTGTCTTCCCGTGTCATCTGCCACATGCTGATGCCTCCAGCTGAGCTCCTGTGATTCCGACAGCACCCTGGACGTGCTTTACAGTACAAGCTGGGCTAAAATAGAGGTCCCAGCCCCCACTGCGCTTGCAGTCTGAAGGCAGAAGGAGAACAGCCATCGCGTCAAGAAAGTGAGCCGTAAGGGAGAAGGTCCAGCTCAGGTCAGCATGCTGTTGACTCTCATGGACTTCAGCTCTCTTTGACATGGAAGTGTGTAATGTCATTAAACTCAAGCTCCGAGAGGAAGGGGAAAAAAAAAAAAAAAGGCAGAGAGAGTTGTGAGACATCAACAGCTAACAAGTCTGATGTACCTGCCTGCATTTTGAGTATCGTGCTCTTTAGAGTCATGTTTTTCAGCTTTTCTCTTCTTTTTTTCCTGATAATTAGAACTTTTCTTTTTTCGTAATGAGGCCTGAGTTTCTCGCATTTTCATCTGACTGAGGGTTTTAAGCAAAACACCGAACATGACACTGCTCACACTGAAACTACAAGGTGGTGCTAAATTATTATTTATATTACTATTATACCCAGAGGCCCTCAACAGATCAAGGTCCCATAATCCTTTCCTCAAAGAGGTTACTGTTTGTATAGATAAGACAAAGGAGAAGAGAAACAGTCCTAGCCTTGCTTTCCAGATGGAGAAGCACAGAGAGCTGCAGGGGTTTTCAAAACCGCTTCGCATCAGCTTTCCATGGCCACTGAACGAGGCCGGTGGAGTGATGTTTGGGCAAAGCTGGCTGCATTTGCACTCCTGCTCCAAAGATCTGCCCCTAAAAGTGCATGTTAGTCTACCAAATCTCCACCGGCAGGCAGTTTGAGTGGATGGGGACCTGAATGCAGATGGGGGATGATGGATGGAGAAGTCTCCTGCACAGCCACAGATGACATTGTGTGGCTGGATGAAGCACGGGTTGAAGGGCTTCTTGCAGCTGCAATGCTTGGGCTTTGAGCCAGGAGGCTGCTCCTTGCCATCATGCAGGAGGATAATACTGCCCCACGGCAGATACCAGCCTGTGTCTCCTTCTCCTCTGCCAGGCACCTCCTGTAGGATTATATAGGGATGTGCCACCTCCAGCTCAAATATCTCCTGGTGGCGCCCTCACCACAGTGTGTGTCCATCCTTGGTCCATTGCTCCACTTGCTTCAGGTGATGCCGCTCCAATTTTGAGAGAATATTTGTGTATCGTGTACATTTACTCCTCTGAATGGCAAAATACTTTTTCTGTCTTAAAAGTGGTGTTGTTAAAGAGAGGAACCTACCAAAAATTTTAATTTTGGGGGAAAAAAACCCACAAAACCAAAAAACAAACCATCCCTTTTTCTGCAACTTCGAACTATTTTCTGTTAGGAACTTGAGTGACTTAATGACTTATCCCATCTGATTATTTCTTCAGTATCTGGTGGGTTGAAGCTCATGGTTTTTGGGTTTCTTTCTCCCATAAAATGGTTGTCCAGAACGGACATCCCCGAATGTGAAGTTTCCAGAATGCATGGATGGATTTTAGAAATCCTGAAGTGACAGATTAGCCAGAAGGTCTGAGACCTGCTTCCTTACACTGGAGGCTTCCTAAAGTCAGTGCCAGAGCTGGTGGGGTGCACAGGATGAAGCTGAAGGTTATAAAATGCTATGGCAAGGGTTTATCTCGAGTTAAGACAGCCACAGGTCTTCAGGTGAGGTTGGCTATTGCTCCCAGGGTTTCTGTCTGGAAATATGTACCCTGGGAGCTCAGCTGCTCTCCCGACCCACAAAGCATCCATGTGGTGTTGGGCACTTGTTCAGGAGTGCTGGCCATTGCAAGGCTTCACGTAGAATTTAAGTCCCAGCAAGGCCTGAAAGCCAGCTGTAACTGTTTCAGAAAATACAGTAACAGCCTCAAAATGCTAAATCCTAGCGGGATTTGCGTGAGTACTAAAAGCTCACCAGGGATTTCTGCAGGTTTTCTATAGCTCACAGGACTTCTACATAGGTTTAACAATCCGCAATGAATCTTTCTTTCCTTCCTGTCCCAGTCACATGGGGGCTACCTGAAAATTCTCCCTAGCGTGTGACTATCTGCAAGTTAATACCAAAGCTCAGGGTCACCTAGAAAATCTGCATCGACAATGGAAGAACATATAAAATCTTCTTGGCCTTGAGGAGTTTGTAAGCCCTGCTTCTGTTTGCTTATATCAATTGCAGTCAAGAACAGTAAACAAAAATATATAGTCTGTTTTAAGGGGACATAACTTTTATGTAACCGTTTTCAAAGTAATTTAATTAATTCTCACATAAAAGCAGGAACTTGAAGTCAAAGTTGTAAACACCTTTCAAGGAGGAAGGATGTGGGAGAATGATGCAGGGAACACAACCTTAGTCCCTCTGTACACATGCATGTGCATACCTTTGTATTTTTTTTCTATGGGATGCCCATCGCTTTTGGTAAGTGGATAGTTATTGAGCATTACTTTTTATTCCCCTTATTTAGCACATCTCCTAAAGCTGTATAGAAGGCATAGCAGCTAAATGCTGCATTTTATACCAGATAGATGTTAATGCCATTTCCATTTGAGCTAAGATCCTTTGGTTGAATAATGCAAGCGTATTCATTCAGGATTTACAAAGAACTGTCTAATCAGGTTGAGCACCTTACCATTATCATTCCTGTTACTAAGCAAATACTTTTTCCTCCCTGTCACAGTGTTAATTTATTGCAAAAACCATTAGGCTTCTATTGCTGTAAGGAGTAATTTTCAATAGTTTGTCGTACTGATGTATAGCTAAGTCTCATCTAAACTCTTAGCAGCTGCTGGGAAATCAGATGCTCTATTGCTGACAAGTCAACATAAGGTATAGTAAGTGGCAATGAGAGTTGACATTGTGATTTAAACATAGCATCAATTGCTAAAACAAACAAAATCTTGAAGGAGGCCTGTGTCCTTGGAAGCTTTGTTCCAGCTGTATCAATTAGTGCATTAAAGGATTTAATTTTTCTGCCTGTGATTTTGCCATACCTGAGAGCAAAGCAAGATACAAACAGCGGAAGTCATGGGAAACTGAGTTCTCCTATATACCCCATAATCTAGAAACAAGTAGGTGGTGCCCTCGGGTAAGATAATGGGAGTTAGTATCAAGAATGAATAAGGGACCTCCCTAGGACTACTAGCTAGTCCTGACCGGTCCTAACAAAAATACAGGTTTCATCAAGTGCCAGGGAATAAACAAAAAATGGCCAAGGGATGTTTATGGGCAGCCTAAGTCTACCTTGCAAGTCAGGCCTGCAAATCAGGTTAGTCTGTGCCACTGCGTGCCGCCTGCAGTCCAGCATGGACAGATGGGAAGCTGCTTGGACGGATACCGTGGGAAGCCTAAGCAAACACTACGAACACGTTGCTGTAGTCTGGAAGCGTCAGCTCGTAGTAAATCGATAGCAAACACTAATCAGAATTAAAATATTATAAGGGAATTTAAAGCAGAAATATTGTGTCATCTTTCAGGTCTATAAAATAAACCACATCTCGAACGTACACCCGTTGTGTTGTGCTACAGTCCCCAGGGACTCCAGCTCGATCATGCTGTTAAAAATCACCCGTGTGCTCTGAAACCGCCTAGATCCAAGCTCTTCTGCCATGTTTTTAATGCAGCTCACGCCAGTTGCCACAGAAATGGTGATGGGCAGGAGCAAGGTGCAGAGTGCACAGCAGGGGCCAAGTCCCAGCTGCAGCACTTGTGGGGAGCTTGGGGGAAATCTGCCCCTCCTCATTGCCAGGGCTTAGATTGGCTTGATAAAAGTTCCTCGTGATTGTAAGTGGGGTAATTATTTCTTTGTCTTCGCATGGTTCATCTCCTCAGCCCCTCTCAGTGTTTTCTTCACAGCCATAAGCAGCAGAAGTATTTTTTAATTCATACTGAAGATCTAGGCCATGGTTTGTGGCAAGAAATGGAAAATCTCTGTGGTTTTGAAGCGCGTGAAATCTTGTGCATGAAAGGCAATCCACCAGCAAGACCTCTCTCATTATAGCCATTTCCATATAAATCGCAGAATTTGAATTTCCCATCTTCGCGTACACTAGTAGCAGTTCTGAGCATATCCCAGCTGGTATTCATTCATAGGCAAAAGGCATGAGGGTTTTTTTACATTATCTGCCAGTACTGCTGCAGACCTGTGGAGCACTTGATCCTTACAGGCTGTGGAGAGCACGATGCCAACAACACACTTCCTTCCCTACAACCTCGGGTTGGATGACATCAGTAAGTCTGAGAGAAAATAAATTGACTTTCATTGCTGAGAGGCTTACAAAATAATCTGTTTTTTAAGGAAAAGACGTGAGATGGAGAAGCGAAAGGCAAAGTGTTCAGACATGGGCACTTCAGTTTGTAGTGGGACACCTACACTGAACCATCTAAGTTTGCATGCTGAGGTCAGGCTAAATAAAAGTCTATGGCAGAGGTTGGAATAAGCATCAACTTCTATGGTGTTTGTTGTCAATCCATTTATTTGCCTGTCTTTACTACATACTACTTTTTAATTGAATTAAGTTAAAAATGAAAAAGGTGGTTGAAATAATGGGGTCTGTGCAATCACATTCTAAAGACTAATTTAATTTTACATTGCAGTACCAAAGAGCCACAGAAGCAGAAAGCACTGCTTCAAGTGATTAGTGATGTTATTACAGGTGGCTATGGGTAGGTATGTGTATATTTGGGGTGATGAGTGGAGAGACACAAAGGTAACAAGCGTATGTACTTCAACCTTAACTTTCTGTACCTTTTTCTACTTGGAATTTCTTGAAAGCCTGTTTCTGAGTATTTCATTATGTTGGAAAGCAAGCAAAAAGCTGACAGGCATTTTGATGAAGTGTCCGCAGAGCAAACACTGGGCACCCTGAAAATCTTGTGGTTGGATTTTGCTCTTTACAGTTCCAGCCTCCAGCACAGAGCTTGCCTGCCAACTATGATTAGGAAAGTGTCATCAAGCAGGTTTGCCTGGACTGTTCTCCTGCTTCTGCTCTGTGCAGGTTTAGCTGCTTTCAGAGCCAGCACAACTGATGTTGCTATCTCTCCTGAACAAATTAGTTCCCTTCCTTCTTTAAAATAAACTTGGTGCTGCAACAGTGGTATTGCCAAATGGCTCACAGCCTCTACCCCGACTGTCACAGCTTGCAGTACGTACAGACTGTGATTCTGCTGCAGGGTTTTGTCCTGTATCTTGCAGCGGCCCTGGAAAGCCCTGCTGACCTCAGCAGGGAAGAGATTTGGTGGCACAGTTGCTGTCTGAGGCAAAGGAGGCAGCGGTGGGATTTAGAAATGGTGCTCAGCCCACTCTCTGCCACTCATGGCCTCTTTGAAGATGACAGCCATCACTTGGGCTCCTTCAGCAGGAAGGCAATAACAGGATTAATTTCTGTTAATTGTTGCTTAACTGTTATGGTTAAGATTACTATTACTTAAAACTGCCATTAAATCAAAAGTGAATGTGCTACACAAATCCCATGCAGAGGCTATTAAAATGAAGGACAGGACTCACTCATCAGTTACGCTGCGTAATCTCCCTGGTGCTGACGAGTTCATATAGGTGTGCACAAAGGCTCGCTGATTAGAACAGGGAAAAAGAAGGACTCGCTGTTCCAGGTAACAATATGTCATTTAACCAGACAAATATTGATTGTATTCTATTTTAGGGATTTACCAAGAAAAAAAACCCCAAATGGTGCCTAGGCTTGCTCTTCAAAACTGAAAATGGAAAATGATTGCTGAGCTTTCCTCGTGTTCTTTCACTTCATCACTTGGACTAGTGCTGCAGTTAGCGATGAAGGGGGTACAATAGCTGAGTAAATCTTTATAGTCACCTCTTCTAAAATCTTTGGCTTTACATAGCAAAGTCACTTCCTCTGTGCCATCTGGAATCTGTACAAAAATAGTCTATAAAAGAACTTTACTTTGCAATTTAGAGTTGCATGCACTTTAGAGTACAAGGAAGACGAGTCGTACAGAATAGTTGCACAGTTGCACAGAGAATCTGTTTTTAAAAGGCTGTCTTTAATCTTTAAACACATCTTTGAACATCTTCCGGACCACACAGGTATTTTTTGTCCTCAGAAGTGGGGTGTTTTTTTTGCATTAAAAAGTGTCCTATGTTAGCATTAGATTGAATACATGAAGAAATAAGAACAAATTAAGATGATAATAAAACTTACAGGATTTTTGTAGGAAGTCAGTAGGGTCAAGGAGAAGCTTTTGTACCCAGCTGTACGTTCAATCTGCTGATACTACCTCAGCGGTATGGGCAAGTCTGTGGGTAGGCTCTGCCACTGCTACTCAAGCCCAGGAGTACCCCATCTCCCAGATGGTTTTATCAGTGTAGCCGGACAAATGTTGTGTCAACCTTAGTCACCTCAGTTTCAACCCATTCTCAGAGAGATGGGTGCCTGGCACTGCCACTTGAGACGCCCTCCAGTTTTCTACAGCAGCTGTTCCCCTAAATCCTATGTCCTACCTGCTGGCCCCAGGGATGAGCTGGGTACCCTAGCCCATGTACCCATGGAAGCAAACACCTGCAGTGGGGACACGACCATGCATGTGTGCCAGGAGCTGTTTGTGTTCCAACAGAGGAGCCAGAGGAATGACTCTTCTGGAGACTTCCAGTCATTTGGAGGACGAATGCTATTTAGGGAGTGCTCCAGAATAACAGGTCATTCTGCTGTCTGCGCTCCAACTGGTTGCCACACCAGCAGGCAGAGGCTGCCTGGGTGGAAGAGCTGAGCCAGCCTCATTGCCACAGAAGGGAAGGGGAGTTTCTGCTCTCCTGATGGTCATGCACTCCCCCTGCCTCCCCATCCCTGGTGCTCACCTGGCCCTTCCATCAGCTAATTCAGCTCACTACAGAGGGTGGGTGAGTCATCTGAAAAACAAACAAAAACCACAAAGTAAATAGTTTGTGTAGTGACAGCGAATTGCACTGGTCTGGCTGACGGAGGGGGTGAGTAACGTGGTTGGTGGTGGAGCTGGCGCTGTGCTGCCCCTTGCGCTCTCTCAAAGGGGCCAAGCCAGGCAGAGGTTGCACTGGGTGGCTCTTACCACAGTGTCCTTGGCTGCAGCATGGGCAGGGGAAGAAAGACCTGCTAAGTATGGCAAGGGTGCCAAAATGTGAAGTGTTCATTCTCTTCGGGTTTTATACAACCCTGAGCAAACAGGTTGTTTCTCAGTTTCAGCTATCTGCTTGGCTTTTTTTTTCTCATTTTACTGCTTCAGTGGCCATCTATCTACCAATCTGTAAGCCGGGAAATGCAAATTGCTTCAACCAGGTGTTGTCCAAGGATAAGCCTGCAGCAGTGCAAGCTCATGGCAGAAACAACTTCTCACTAATAGCAGCAGAGTGCTTGAAACAGATTAGTCCTGGGCCAGCTATTCTGGCCTGAAAGAGGCAAGTCAGAGTTTGCTTGGCTTGGTTGACTTGCACGCAGTGTGGGAGAGGACTCCCTTCGAAGTGATCCTGGTTTAGAAATTAGACATTTCAGAGTTCTGGTACTAGAGGTTAAGCCATAAGTTATCACTTGGATGTATGGTAGGATGTGAATATATCTGCTTAAGTATTATTTAATATGAAAAATAAAAAAGGTGATGAAATATGGAACTATGATTTTTTTTTCAGCATTTTAAATTGTGCAGATATTGGGAAAGGTCTTCCCAGGGATAAGAATTTCCTTCCCATAGGAAGATACAGAAATATACCGCTGTCTCTGATCCTATGCTCCTTTTCCCAGTCATTTCCCTCTCCGTTTTCAAGGACAACCCGAAGAAGAGAGGTGAGATTTCCTGCATGCTTATATGATTATTGAATGAAAGTTTGAATACACAGAGATCAAATTCGACCACTGATCACCATGAGGACCTGACCAAAAGAAGATTCTTTGCATTTCCATCCAGGGCTTTTCATTTAGCTTCCATAGCAAGGACAGTGAATCAATGCATTTCCTACCTGAGCACCTCATCTGTTCAAACCATCATCCAGGAGACAGGAAATTTCATCACTTGCTTCATATGCGTATAACTTGTGCCACCGGAAACTCACGGCTTGGGCTCCACGGGTCAAATTGCCTATTTTAATTACAGGAATCAACAGAATGTTTGTTGGACTTCAGTCAGGCTCCAGAAGCAGACACACACAAACATACTTTATGGTTATAGCACTATGAACCTAAAAGATTTCTATTCATTGAGCCTAAATGGGTCACTGACAGAGCTTCCAAGACGCTGCTGACAAGTCACTTCTCTGCTTCAGTTTTTTGCTGAAGAGCAAAACTAACAACTCTTCCATCACAGCAGGTACAGCAAGACTAAATTCACTATTGAGAGTTAAAAGTTTGGAGAGCCTTAGAATAAAATTTTATTTCACGTAAAAAGCATAATTATTGTTTTGCTTATCTGCTACATAGGTTGTCCACAAAGTTAAAATGTGTCGTATTCGTACTGTTAATAATATAAATGCTTGCCTGTGATTCGTGGTCATCAGTGAAGAAAGATCCAGATGCCATAGCTTTGTAGCTAGGTCTTAATTACTGTCGTGTTGTATAATATGGGGATTGCACTTGCCATGATGGTCTACTGAGACAAATAGAGAAAACTCAAGTGTGCTTTTAATTATGCCACAGAGGGAGAACCCTGGCTGGGGAGAATGAAGAGCTAAAAGGAGCAATGGGAGACATCGTGGGAAGAAGGGCTCCCTGAGCTCTCCCTCGCACAAGAAGGGCACATCTACTGGTTTGTACCTCCCTGAAGGGTGTATATTGGTTCCCCCTGCACATGCTCGCTCAAAAGGAGCCTCTGCTTTGGCCCCTTTGAAGTGGTGCGCAGTCTGATGGAAAGGGAAGGCAGCAGAGCAGTCCCAGATCAGAGGGGAAAGGTCCCAGTGCCCTCCCTCTCAGTCCTATGGCTCACAGAGGGATCAGGTGTAACAACTACAAAAAAAATCATCATTTTACAAATTAGAGCTGTCTGGCCACCAGGCAGCCTCAAAATTAGCAGAAGTGTTTTGTAAGTAAGGACCAAGGGTATCATGTAGGTGGAAAGAAATTGTAACCCTCACTTGCTACCTCAAGAAAACCTGCCTGATGCACATATCCAGCATAAGATCAAATGTAATGCTGCAAAGAAAGAGCATTGTTCTGGCTGTGCTAGCTTCCTCTCACCTGCCCAGGCCAGGAGAACATATGCTGAGGTGCCAAAAGCAGATGCTGTACTTCTTTTGAAAGTGGCAGGGACTTGTGTGTTTTTAAAGGAGAACCTCACCTCCTTTTAGGAGGCAGCTGGGGTCGGCAGGAGCCAGCCCTGCTACCTGTTGGGGGTGCCCTGCTCCCTGGAGCATCCTCCTGCTCCTGCCCCTGCTCCCCACTTCTGCTGGGTGACTGTGCCCTCTGGTGGAGCCTGCGTTTTGGGCATTTCAGGGTAAGGGCCAGACCCAAACCAGGCTTGGGCAAAGGTGCCAGCCAGTGCTAAAGTCCAAGTGAGCCACCCACAGCCTCGGTCCCCTCCCTGCAGCGTCTGCCTCTGCTTCCCCAGGCTGCTGCATCAGGGACAGGGCTGGTGGCGGCTCTGCCACGGGTGACTGAGTGCCCCTGGGTTGTGCTGGTGTCACTGCTGGGTAAGGGACAGTCACTGTAAAAAAGCCCCGGCAGCCCTAGGGCCAAGCACCTGAGCTCCGGCACCCTGTTCCCAGGTGAGTTTCAGGCACAGAGCGCAGAAACACTCCCCGTTGGTCCCTCTCTGCTCCACTGGGGGTTTAATCAGTTCCCACAGTTCGTACAACAATTTCCAGCCTGCTAACAGGCTTTCTTCCCCGGTGTCCACTCCGTCTCTCTCTTGCGCTGAACAAAGGGAAGGCAAGTGCCAGTTTGGGGAGTGGGAAACCCTGATACGTGGGTCCTGCTGCTGAACTAGCTCGTAGTGCTGCTTCCGTCTTGATTTGGCAGAGACAATCAAGGCTGCTGCACCAAGAGGTAAGCTGGAGCTGGGCACTGTAAGACGGGGACTGTGGGAGGCTTTTGTCAAGGCTCCCCTGGATGTCTGAGCTGTGCTGAGTTCATTTCTCAGTACCATCTTTTGTGCTCTCCTGGGTATTGTCGGGTACTTGCAAGCTATTTCTTTCTGTGCAGGGAACCTCAGCTCATACAGAGTTAAACAAAGCAGATACAGCAAATGTGATGCTCTGCCTATGCGGCTTATTATTGATAAGCCTTAGGGGAATGAACCTAGTGAAATGTATTCTACTGAAGGATGCCCTGCTCTGGAAAATGCTTAGGTAGGAAGCGGGGCAAAAGATGGATGAAGGTACTTCATGAACCTCATTTGCTAGTAGAAGACAGATTTGGTTAAGGGCCAGAATTACTGGGGCAGGTTTTGAGTGAGGGTACTGAGCCACTTTAGGTGTGTGGGGGCCAATGCAGGTGGGGCAGTTGACGCCAGCTGGTCTAAGTCTGCTATGAACTCTGTCACAGCTTGTTCCTCTGCTGACAGCGAGGTAGGGAAAGACTCTATTTCAGCTTTTGCAAACATCTCAACTTATGTTTTCACTAAATGGTTTTGCAAAGACTTCCTAGAGACCAAAATAAATAGTAAAATGTGTTACTGGCTTGTTCTCTCTGAGATGCCTTTATTGACGGACATGATCTGCATTTTTGGGATAGTTTCTGTGCTCGCGTACAAGAAAGGGTGTGGGATCACCTCGAATTTGCCTGAGAATAATTAAGCATTTTCAAGGGGAGACTCTTCAGTAGGAAAATTGTGCTCCATGAGAGTTAATACTAATGCACGCACACAATTACTATGGTCTACACATAGTGTAGATTTCGATCCAATTGCAGAATGATACTGGAAAATCCTCCCATATTAATAGCATTCTGGCATCTATAAATTAAAGCTTCTAGACTGACTTGACATAGTCTAAAGTGTCCCCTCAGGAGCCCTGAAGCTGGTGCTACATGTGTCCGTGCTGCGGTTGATGCCCAGATAAACAGACCTTGTAGTATATCAGACCCACAGCTTATGTAGGTCACAGTCACTGCTTCACTCAGATACATGGGAAACACAAAGATATTTTTTCCACATTTGTTCTTCAGTCCTCTGATAACAGCAGTCTTTTAGGATTTTTTCCTAGTGGTTTTCTTCTACGGACTTTGTAGTTTTCATTTCATTTCTCGATTTAGTGACCTGAAATCTGTCACCTCTCCATACACCCAGAACTAGTAAGCCTTGATTCTGGAATAGTTGAGGGAATAAAGATGACAAACAGCACTACACACTGTACAGAATAAATTATTACTCCAAAAATTTAATAAAATAAAATACCAAACAGAGCAGAAAGAAATCACATCTTTCTACCCATCTGCACACACATGCCCCAGAACCTTTCAACGGCACTTGGCATTTTGTACTTCTACACCACAAATTTTTCTAAGCACATTGGCCTAAATACATCCTTGCTATAACTCCAGTGACATTAATGACTGGCTTTCATGAGGGCTGCATTTAACCTCAAAGGCCTGATGCACTTGTTGGGATCAGCACTGCTCGAAGGAAATCCTTATCATTTTCAGTCTCGGGCAAGGCGGTCAGACTGACTGTACTTTCGATTTGTATCGCCTGGCTGGACCCTTGGAAATTTCCTGTGAAATGCTGCGTTTAGAATAAAGGTCTGAATTTCCATAAAAGCTCCTAGACTTTATCTATGGCCAGATCTTGTGATGGCCAGGGAGACAATCTGGAGTCAAATCAAGCCCCTTTTGAAATCAATGGCAAAACTCTTCTCATCCATGTTTTCTCTACAGGGAGCCATGTGCTCTGAACTAGAAAGCAAAGATCAGGAACTAAAACTGCTCTCCATGAAGAGAGGAGAGAAAGGAAACCAAAGGAAAAGGGGAATTGTTCTTGGGAGAGTGTTAAATGACTATATTCATTCAATTTTGTTACCGTTGATTTTATGTATAGAAACACTTAATGAAAAAATAATTTTGTGTTCTATGCCTGTGTTTTAAACAATCATGCCCCTTACTTTACCGAACACCTCTTTAAAGGTAAACAACATTTACCTTTAACGTAAAATAACTCCTGGAAGGTCACCACCCTCTTCTTCTAACAGGACCAACCCTCTCTACAAAAAGCTGTGCAGTAGCTCAAGCTGTAGGGAAGACTGAGTCAAAGTACAGTATGATGACAGAAATGCAGGCTTTAGACTTTTATGGTGTATCTGTAGCCCCGTCATCCTGCTAACCACAATAACCATCGCCTTGCTCCAGCATCTGTCTTTTCACTCTCTTCACATTTTCAGAGCCTGGCTGACAAAGAGTGACCCCAGTCAGATGTTAAGGAACTGAAGCCATCATCTACTGATTGATATCTCATTTATTTCAATAATTCATAAATAGAAGTGGCATAAGAATCTTAACTGCAGAAGATACTTCAAGAACAAACCCTGCTTTATCAATTTTAAGCATCCCTCACCCCTTAGGTAGAAATATTTCATGGCTCTTCTGCTAAGATTTGTCTAATTTGACAAAAGCAAGTGCTAACACTTTTTACACCCATCTGTCTTCACTGAAATCAAATCTTCAAACATGCAATATGTCATTTTTGTAACACCTTTTCTTCAACATCGAAAACTATTTCAGATCAGAAATAATTTTCATTTAAATAGAAAGAAATAAAAAATAAAAAGGAATGCAAATCTATGAGAAGTAGCCTGGTATAGAGAAGTCAGATCTACCTAGACTACAGCACGAGCACAGTTGTACCATGAACTTGAATTATTAAACAAACAAACAAAAAAGAGCTAAGGTGAACGATTTTTTTCTTTTTTTTTTTTTTAGAAAATGCAGCTAAGTGTAACAGTGAATTTGGTCTCAGGTGACCATACATGAATTTGGGTGATCACACATGAGTTCAGCTGAATTAGGTTGGATCCTGTGCTCCCCTCTGCCTCCAATAACGTATTTTAGGACAATCTGAAATTTCACCTCAACACCTTTGAAACCTAGAGGTTCATCTTTTCATTCTGAAAAGGTTTTTCTTTTTCCTCTTCAGCTCAAGAGTGAAATTTAACACACCAGTTACCAGAAAATCAGAGAAATATTCGTCGTTCCATTCTTTTATCTTGAAAAAAATGAAAACAAAAAAAAACCTACCCAACAACAAGAACAAAAAACCCCACAACACTGCAGACCCACTTCAAGTTCATTGCTTCTGTTCCTGGCCCCTCTCTGGCCGTGGGTTCCCTATGGTGCCCCCCTCTCCTGCCTTCCCCATCACCCATATACATCCCAGGCCCCTGGTACCACCCTTGATCTTCCAGCCTGCATTGTAGATATTATATTGTGAAGTGCTGGCCAGCTTTAACCATAGATTTCCTTTCTGGCTCCTCTGCTCTGTCTTGTGTAAAGAAATCCTTTTACTCTTTCTTTCCACGTCAGAGTGCTGGGAATAGGTACTGGCAGAGCCAGCACTGAAACGTTTCAGCTCCCCTGCACGCGAATGTACCTGATTAAACCCGCGCGCAGGTACAGCTATAATTTGCGAGGTGTGCGCTGGAGCGTGCAGGCGATGATCCCGGCATCGGATCTGACAAGCAGAACAATGAGGTGCTCTCCTGGGCGGCTCGGCCGCCGCCAACTTCCTCGGCTCTGCTGGAAAAACAGCAACCCACATTTTGCAAAGGAGGGTTTTGCTGCTGAAGGTGCTGGGCTTTTAAGAGCTACATGAAAACACCGGGGAACTGGCAGAACTGAGGCACCGGTACATTCCTACTCCATTATTATGGGGTACTCCGTCTGGGAGGGTCATAAGGAGCTGCAGAGCTAAGAGGTCGTCGAGGAAACCATGTTTTTCTCCTCTGAATGTAGGAGCTGAAGCAAGCAATAGCTTTAACTAGCACATAAATTCCTCTCAAGTTCTGAGGGAAGAAAACACATTTTCCATTTCATTTAGTGGTAGCTGGACCCTGTTGGAATTGGTCAGTATTTCCTGCATATCATCCTTTAAGACAAAATGCTCACTGGCATTTGAATTTCGACATAAAAAGTGTGGTTTTCTTCATTCTGTGAAGGTTTGTGGTTATTATTTTTTATAGTCAGGCTTCTCGCACACTTGCAAGTGAAACGGACTCCTTCCTCTCACTCCTTTTGCACCAGCAATTCCCCTTCAGCGAGGTAACAAGGCGTCCTTGAGAGCCTCAGACTTCAGCACCAAAGGCCAATCATTTGTTTCCAGAAAAGACACACCAAAAACAGTGTGCGTGACAATACTGGCCTCCAGAAGCGGAAAGACAAATCAGTTTTCAGCTACAACCCTTCCTTGAAAGTGCAAGTAGAGCCGGTCATGGTGATCTCCAGGAACTGGACGTTCATCTCAGCAGAGCCGGGCTGCCAGCGTTGGCCGTGTGTGCTAACAGGCAGCTGTCAAACCACGATGCGTTCTGCCCTTTAACAACTGGGATTACGTTTTAACCAACAACCTATAATGGAAAGATCTTCCCTTCTACCATCCCCTAAAAAAAATGAAGTTTCATGAGTTACTTCACTGACATTATCAAGGGTCATCTATGGTGAAGCTGAGGGAAATACCTTCAGTCGTTATTTTTATATTCCTGTAATGGAAGCTGGTCACTGTTGTAAGTCCTCCCGCTTCCTATACATTGCACTGTGTACTAACTGCTGTGCGTGACTTTGTAAGGGATGATCAGTGTGTTGCTGAAATGCTTGTTTTGTTTATAATTTAATTATGGTATTCTGGGAACATTTCCAATTCATTTTCTGTATCTGTTATCTTTGCATTCCCAGGTAATATAGTTAGTTACAGCAATGTCACGAAGAAGAAAAACATCCCAGTTTCTTTTATCTTTTTCTTGCTACCCTACCTCCAAGCGCAAACGGTAGCAACTAAAGGCCTTGGTAGAAATCACAGTCTGAAATACCCTCTGTTCCACTTTCTGCTCAATGTGGAGAGGGGAGGTCTACACACCACAGCTGCTATTTCAGTACAAATCACTCTATTATATACTGGTTTTAGCAACAGCAACAAAACAAAAAGCGTAGTATTCTTATTATACAAATGCAGTATCAACGTAACTTCAGTGATAAGGTGATCAAGCCTAGCATGTACTAACTAGCATGCTAACTCAGCTGATCCCTGATAAATAATCAAAGTTGAAACCTGCTGCCTCATAGGTGTAGGATATTATTCTTCCAAGGGAGAATTTTGTATTTTTTAACATACCTAAGTCTGAACATTTGAGCGACTACTGCATCTAACTGACTGTACAGCCAAGAAACTGGGTTTGCGCTCTCAGGCAAAACCAGGATTTTGTTTCTTCCTAATTTCAGTCTGCCCCAGGTCCTAGTAAACATGGAAATGCTTATTGAATGGAAATGATTGGCAAAGGAGGATATTTGCCAAGAAATGTGGAGGATGGCAGCACCGTTAAGATTGTAAAAGTCCGTGTTCTAGTTTCAGTATCTCTGAATTTTGCACAATCCTCACTCATGCCTTTAATTATTACACTTCAAAAGCAAGCTAGCAAAATGCACAGTGCTTCTCCAGCAGCAATGGGAGCTGTAATCGTGCAGACACAATTCATGCACTTACGCATTTGCAAAAACCTTTCAGTGACTCTGACAGGAGACAGGCGCTTGGATTCCACAATGAGGCAGAGGCTGACGAATATTTACTTTTTCCTTTGGTACCTATCTTGTCTGCTTTATTTGGCTGCTCACGAATGCACTTGGAAACCCGGTGGCAGAGCTTTTTGAACTCTAGTGGCAGTGAGGAAAGTTGGAAGAGGACTCATAAGGACTGATAAGGTTCATACACACGATCCTGTGCAAGAACTTCAGTTTCTCTTCCTCTCATTTCTCTGCTCTTGTCTGCTTGGGATCTGCATTCTTGGAGATAGGGGGTATTTTTTCTTAGATACTCTTATATTACCTGGCATAGTGGGACTGCCATGCAGAACTAAGAGAAATAACAGCAACAACAGTAATAATAATGACATGGTGCTGTCCTAGAAAAAAACACTGATTTCCCATGCACCTGAATTCTCCTGCAACGCATACAGTTACTTCCTCCAGAGCTGAATTTGGCCTATTTTGAAAGATACTGAAACAGGAAAATAACCTAATTTCTTGGGGTATGAGCATCCCAGTGGGAAAGTTTGCAGTCATTACCTTTTAAAAATTAGGCTATGAATTTTTCTCTTTGACGTTTTCTAATGAAAGTTCATAATCAGTAATTTCAGCCATCTTCTGGTAAGACTAGAACCATTGCGGGGAGGGCAGAGCAGAGCAAACTCTCTTTTTCCACTACAAGTTGCTGAATTAACTGAACCCAAAACTCTTTGCAAACGAGTATCGGTGCCAGTGAAATTTAGAGAGCAAGCAATCAAGATCTCTCCATCTCTTCATCAGGTTTCTTGCCTGTCCCACTTCCCAGTCACTTGGCAGCTCTCTTCCCTGGGGAGAAGAGGCCAGGGAAGCTTGGCTGCCTGGCACACAGATCCCTGGCAGGCAAAATTTTGGGGATTTCCAGGACTGAAGGCTCTCACAGGGTCTGCTGTGCAGGCAACGTTAGTCAAGGGGGAGGATGCCTTCAGTGCTGATACAGGGGACTCAAAATGTTCTGGTTTTCCACCAAGCTGTGAAATCTCCAAACCCTCAAAGGCACAGAACTGCGTTTCTCTGCATAGATTTCTGGTTTTGGACAAGTCACTGATTACATTAATAAGACATTTCTGAATGATGGTCAGAAAGGCAGTTAGAAATATTCTTCAGTGCTGAAAGCCTGTCTTTCACTATGAAAAGCCTGTGAACAAACCCTTACATTCAGCATACTGTATTTAAAAACATGAAGTGCTTGTATAGGCCTGATTTTTCCCTCATTTAAAGGTTAATCAACCATAGTAAACAGATTTCACCTCCATAACAATGACAACAAGATGACAAAATAATTTGATTTTTTCTTGTTGTTTTCTTCTAGTTGCAAAGCTGTTAGCGCTGCCTGGACAATAATATACCAGGATTTATTAAATTAATACTAACAAAACCCAATAGTTACAGGAAGGTTGCTGAGTGGCAAGACCATGCAAATATTCCTGCTCATGGAATATTCTAGCTGGTACAGAATTTGAGAAAAAAAGAGGTACGATGGCTTTATCCCACCGCTGGGCAACTGCATTGCACGCTGTAGTTACAAGCAAGTTTCCGTAGCTAATCTGGAGGGTGGGTAAATAGCGAGAGTGAACTGGAATGTTAACTCGGCGCAACAAATCTGCCACATCGTTTGGTTCCAAGGGCACTTGCACCTTGCAGGTGTGCAGTCGAGGGCTGCATAAGCTGCTGCTGGTCGTGCACCAGTGCAGGTGCATCCGTCTGCTTCAGCAGCTGCAAACCATCCAGGGGTAGCACAGTGGCCCATGGAGCTGTGAACATGACTGTGCTATAGCGAATAATAGATACCATAACTGTCTGTGGCAGGTCTGAAAACTGATGAAATTGTGAGTGATGGTGCGGTAGAAGTTACCGCTATGGAGGGAGCAGCAATTCGGCACTGTGGTCCCATGACAAACTTGTGGCCTTCTCAGTATGTAGGGCAAAGCAGCTGCTGTAATCACAAATGACGGCGTGGGGCTGCTGGGCTCCTGAGGCCTCCGAGAAGACTTGGAATTCACAGGCTGGCCTAGTTTCCCCATCTGCCAGCAAGGTGGAGCTCATAATCCAATGCTTGCCTCAGCAATGAGGGGGGAATCTCAATCCTGAAGCCCCTGAAGTGATGAGGAAACTCCTCCCAATCGCTGCTCGCCCCAACCAGGAGGTTTCAGGGTGATACATCAGCGAAGTTCAACAAGGTGAGGAAGAGCCTGGGCTGTGCTCTGTGCTGCCAGGAGTCACATTTGTACCAAACCAGCAAAACAAGGCCATCTGCAGCCTTGTACGGGAGGAAACAATGCTTCTCCATGCAATTACCATCAACCTCCTATCACGCGTTCTCCTGCTTTTCCCTCCCTGAAATCAATTGATGTATCATATAATTTTATTTTAGCTATTAAACATTGCGGATAGTTTGAAAATATCTACTCCATTTGTTTTGCAGAGCATCTGCTGCATTTTCTCACATATATTAGACAGGCATTAGGTGGCAGTATGGACTGGAGACTTCAGCATGGGGCAATGGGAAAGATATTAATATTCCTGATTCCAGTTGCAATGCAAAAAGACTCTTTACACTTTCTTTTCTGTATGAAAAATTGAGGTGTAAGTCATGATCCACTGACATCCTCTGAGGATTAATTAGCTAATGTCTTGACAGAGCTCTGTGCATGAAAAATGAACTCCATGAGGAGAGAAATAGTCAAGTAGAGAATTTTTCTTTGACATCAGTTTAATGTCACACATTTCGTCCTTGGTTCCTGCAGTGACACATTTGATCCATAATTCAGCCCATACATTCTCAACTATTCTATTTTTAGAATTCAGAGAGACTCAGTTAGGAATTTATAGCTAAATCTAACTTTCCAAACCATAGTCTGACAGGACTGATCAGAGCTAAGTACACAGTAGTTAGTGAAGAGCTGACAAAGTGCTTTCATAAAATCATCGCAAGTTAAAGAAGGAAAAAGCCTAGTGGGTCATCTAATCCATCTCCCTGCCTCTGAAAAGTTCTTCTTTATTGCACAGTTTTGCTAGTGCTGTACCTAAGACGGCAAAAATGTCATTAGAAGATTCATAAGGAAATCCCTTACCTGATAAACAAGGAAGGCCCAGATTTTCAGATCACTTTTAGCCTCATTTTCCCCTAGTTTCAGCCCATAACTTCCAGCAATGTGCCTCAATCAAATCCGCATCATTTTTCAATGTGCAAAGGGGAGTTGGGCTAAAGCCGGTCAAGTACCAAAATACGCCAAACATACTTTGACCCAAGTCCTGCTCAAACTCATTTCAACAACTCCAAAATTTCCTTGTATTACTGATATTTCAACTCGCAGAGGGGTATTTCTGTTCCCAGGAAAGCAGAACATTATCAGGGCAACTTCACCTGGTGCTGTGCCTGGGAACTGGCAGCAGACCTGCCTACAGGTAAAGCCTAGACTCTGAGCTTGTGTTTTCACATCTGAAATCCAGAGCTAATGCCATCTTTTATGCCACCATGTCACATGGCAGACTCATTTCGCTGGCTTTGTGCTCCCATTTTTGCCTATTTATCTTTCAGTATAAGTGCTCTGAATTATTTTTTCTTCTTTTGGATTATTTTCATCTCTTCCTCTACCTCAATGAGTTAATTTACATATTTTCACTGCGAATCTCATACTGTTATTCTATAGCCATCTTGTTAGCCTCTACAGCTTGTCTCTTCTGTTTCCTCCAGGGCAGTTACTTATACTTTCACATCATCTGCAGTTTCCCTTACTCTCACACAAATGAGGACACCTGCATTAAAAGTGAGCCTAAGACAAACGCCTACCTCATCCATTTTCCCTTTAGGATTCATTTCACCTTCACGTGTTTCTGCAAACCCCCACTCTTCTCAGACCTCCTTTCTTGGCAGGAGGTTATTTGGCTTCTCTGCCACTCTCTTTGCTCCATGCCTTCCTGTGTTATTTGCCCAACCAACCCTTTTCACTTCCAACAACAGATTCCTTTTTCATTTTAGCCCCAAATACTGGAAACTTCTCGTACCTCTCATGTCAGGTGGTGTGCTGCAAGGTGCCTGTTCTCTATGTGCATGTGAGCAGTCTAGAACAATTTTCTCAACATTCAAAGCAGTGCAAAGAATTAATTTTAGGTGAGACCCTAACCCCACACAGGTATTTGAGTAGTGTGCGTGATCATGCAATTTTAACTCACATATTGTTTGAGATAGTCTCAGTAGTTTTCTCAGATTCACAGCTCCTGAGATCAACAGGGATGACTCGTGAGCAGCACTCCCCCATGTTAACTCTCATTTAAGCATAGCTGTAAGAAAAACAAAATAAAAAGGTTTTACAAATTGCTACCATAAATTCTAATGAGAACCTCACTGTTAGATCCTGTGTCCTATTTCTAGTCCCATTTTTCCGGCTTCAAGACTGCAGAGAGCCATCATCAAAGCTTTCCTCCCCTGTAAGCTCTTATGGACTGCAAATAAGTCACCCTTTTGCTTTCTTTTTATAAAATAGATGCCAGCTCCTAGATCCACAATTTTCTACCCATAATAAATATTTTTCAACTTCTTAATTGTTCTCATAACTCTTTTCTGAAACCATTTCAGCTTGCCAATATCCTTCTTGAATTGCGGAGGACAGCACGGGACACAGTATTCCATTAGTGCCCTCTCCAGTGCCAAACACAAATATCATCACTCCATTGCTATTTGAGCCACATCTGTTTATACATCCAAGGACTGCATTAGCACCACCCTCTCAAGGAGAAGCTTATTACCCAAGCAGCTCAAATTACTTTTCCAGTCTTTTACAGAGATGCTGCTTTCTGGGGCGCAGGAAGCTTTCCTCCCCTCATTTTTATTTTAAATTGCACCCAGATCACACCTTTGTGTAATAAACTTCAGGTTAAAGACCTACATTGTTTAGCTTATTCTCAGTTCATCGAGAGAACCATATGGTTCTGTATGGCGTTCAAGCCCAACATTGCTGCCATTGTAAACCTTATTGGTTTCTGCCAGTTAGTCAATGGCCAAGAAGCAGTTACCAGCTGACCAGAAGCACAGCTGCTTGCCCATGGTTACCTGCTTACAGCCACGACTTTTAAGACATGCTATGGCAATTTGGTGGCATTCTTATTTGTTATTCAAAATATTATGTAAGATCTAGTCAAATTCTTAACGGATTTTTAAGTACATAACATCCCCAATGTTATCGAAATTTATCCTGACTTTATTTAGCAATATATTTCAAATACGAAAGTCTCAATTTAAGCTTTTAAAAAATAACAATAAGTAGTAATTATAAAGCCATTAATTCTCCCATCCATTATATCTATTGTATCCCATTTAAAATATTTTACCCGGTAAGAATATCAGAATGAGAAATAGCAGTTGAAAGCATCCGGGTCATGACATCTTCTGATTGTAAACACAGCCATAGCACTGGAGATTCCTCTTTGTATAAACAGTTATTTAACATGCATGCTAGAAATATTGAGGTCCTCAACCAGCTCATTGAGTGTTGAGAAAGCAAAATGATTTCTCTCTCTCATTTTAATGGAGATTTTAAACAAAGTTTTTGTCAAAGATGTCTCAGGCCTGTCTGGGAACAGAGACTGTCTAACAAAGCTGTCAATGACGGGTCTGTGCTTCAGGTAGGTGCCCTCAAGAGTTCTCTTGGCTGCCACCTACCCCTGGAAGCAGTAGTATCCCTAGTGCACCAGTATTTCTGGGACTAATTCCCTCTGAACAACAAAACTGATATTTTTGCTGGTATTCCATACTTGCAAAACCAGGTCTCACAGGTGTCCTCTGAACAAACACGTGAGATATCTCCCAATAACCCCTTTAGCCTGGGCCATTTACTGCATGTTTCCTGGTGGGAAGCACAAGCAAAAGATAGAAGAGAGTTATAGTCTTTTAAGTCAACAGCTCCAGATAAAAAAACCCAAAACTGGTTCAGATCCCATTTCATACGTGACCTGGCCTCTGACCTTATCCAAAGACTGTGTTAAGAAAACGTTCAGCAGGCAGGGGAAAGAGAGAAGAGGGTGAGGAACTTAAAGTTGTTTTACTGCTACAGAAAGGCTGGGTGAGAATAGATTATATAAAAATAATCCACCTAAAAATAATGCTAATCCTATTTAGAGGTGATAATTCTCACTATATATATATACACATATATACTATTTTTTAAATGAAACTGTAATCTTAGAACAGCAAATAGTGCTATTTTTTACCCTCTCATGAAGGTAATGGGATAGAAAGAAAAGTATGTAGTGTGCGAAAAAAAGCACACACTAAAGGAAGAAATTGATCACGTAATTAAAAGATTTTTTTTTTCATGGGTCTTAAGGGTCTTTTAAAACAGCCTTACACAATGAAGATTTGTAAGGGATTGCTTTCACAAAATCTATAATACAGTAAAAATAATGAAAAAATCACATAAACATGTTATGTTTCAACTATTTGACATTGCACAAACAGCCTTCGTTAACTGTATAAACCAGACCCTTTCAGCTGAGACTTGTTAGTTATTGCAACCGAGAACAGCCTTGTGTAAATCTGTACGAAAGCGAGCCACACAAACTCCTTATTTACTTCTCGTTTCTTCTTTCCGCATTAGTTCCCAAGGATTTAGTAGTCCTTGTCGTCCAGCGATCTGCCGTGGTTTCCACACTGAGCTGAACGCTGTCATGTGGGCCCAAGCCTCTGCCCATGGTGCACTAACTGAAACTTGGCCTGGACAAGGAAAATAAATGAGGAAAACTGTGGCTAGGTCAGAAACCAAAAGTGTGATTTCTTGGCTGGCCAAAGATCTGAATGAGGTATGTCCTGATTTTGTGCCAAAACAGGATTCTGAGTTGAGCAGAAAAACCATAGATACTACCATGGTTTTGATCTGTCACCTAGCAAAAAGCATGTTTGTTTCATACAAGTAAAGACCCTGTTCTTGGCTTTATTCACCCAAAGCTTGATTGCACCCTACGAGACAACAATTAATGATGCTGCAGAACTAACAGATTTGCCTGGTGAATCCAGTCATTGCAATGGCTCCTTTTCAGGACTCCCACTTTCATTGCTTTAACAGTCATGATTTGGGTTTGACATCTCAACCTGTGTGATGAGGAATACTGTAAAAACGCCTCTTCTCACGAGGTACACCGCGACTCTCTCCTTTGCTGTGATGGTGGTATTCTGGAAGTGGGATGCACAGATTTCCTACTCTCTTCCAGGTTCTGCAGGGGACCTCTGGCTGCTCTCCCATAGCCCTCTGCCCCCACTTGCTTTGAGGAGTGTATTCAACAAGACAACCACCCATGACGGCCTTGCTAGAGCCTCACCTGTAGCTTTCTGGATGCACATAAACTCCACTGCTCACTGGGTCTACAAGTCTCCGGGGTCCTGTGAAAAATGTATAATGTTTTAACCTATTCCTGCACCTGTGAAATTGAAACTCCTTCCTCACATGGAAGAGCAAACCTCCCCCAGACAGGATGCTCTGAGAAACAGCTCTGCTTCAGCTTGGTCCATACGGCTTGATACTTTTTCTGAATCTTGAGTAGTTTCCACAGCTACCAAACTGCCAACTAATTCTGAATTAACCACTTAGTGCTTTTGTTATTAATTTTCTAAAATGTACTAAGGGATTGTGTAAAGCAGTATTTAATTTAGAAAACACTTTTACAGTCTATAAAGATTGAAAATGAGGGACTGAAAAGGCACAGAAGTGTATAGCAGTACAGTAACCAACATGCATGGATGTGAATATATGCATATGTATATATTCAAAGTAGTTCTACTCATTTGTGCTTTGTGTAAAGCAGCATGTTGCTGGCAATGGCAAAAAAGGTGGTGATTTACTTCAGTGAAAGACATGACCATGGTTATAGGATGTACAAGAGCACTTCACAAGTCTCTACTGATGGTGAAAGGCAAAACGCATCAGTATTTTGGTCCAACTTTTCCTTGAACCTGGAAAGGAAGTTGAAGACTATTCCTGCCATCTAACTTAAAGCTGGCAACTGGGTACAAGTTCAGTAATGTGTTTTCAAGCTCACCCTTCTCTGTGAATCTCTGAAGGCTTTAAGGTAGCTGCTAACCCGTTGACACTGAGGAAAAAGACAGACAAAGATAGTTCCAGGTACCCGAAGCATCCTCCTCTTTTCACCACATCTGCTGAATGAGCACAACCAGAAATGCCCGTATCTTTTCTCCCAGCAGCACAGTCAGACATGAATACAGAGTGACAAGTGTCTTTTTCCTCACCTGAGGTGAGGAAGAAATAAATGGCCCTTGAGCGAAGTGAATGATGAAATAGCACACCTGTTCAGCTGGGGTACCTGGCAGAGGTGGCATTGCTGTGGGAGGCAGCACTGCTCACCTACACATGCATGTCCAGACTGGTGGCCTTGAGCTGCAGCGGTGACAAAGGTGACATGGGAGTGGAGAAGGCTTTGGGATTCTCCAGACCTAAGGGCATCACTGGGAGGAGGAGTGGGAGCCTTGGGCCAGCCTGTCACAGGAACGGCAACTTCTAGCCTGGGCTAGAACCACCTGGAAATGCTTTTCAACATCCGATTTCCCAAGAACAGATACAATTCCTTCCAGTGCTCTTACTTTCCGCATACAGCAAGAGTAAATGTTGAACTGTAATATCATTATCATTACCCCTGCTGAAGGTTGCTCAGTGATTAGTTTCCTGCCAGTGACTTAAATGAGCTGGATTATATACCTGCTCCTGACATTTGGGCAAGCACCACTGCCACGACAAAGACATAGAGCAGATGTACCTAAAAGTTAGAAACTTTTTAGGTTAGCTACTGCTGCAGCAGTTTTACCACTGCAGCACTAAACTCAGTGTTGAAGTAACCACTCTGCTACTCATTCAGCTTCTCCGACTCGTTTTGCAGCACATTCTGCACTCCATGATGTTGTGGGTACAACACACAGATGTTATCCGCTCTGTTGCAAACTGAGCCCTCCTGAGCCAGCTGGAGACACCCCTACCCTGCAGTGCCTGTTGGGAGTGAATGGAGAACCTCTGTGATTAACCATTCATGTCTCTATTCTGCCTCTGTATAAGAAGGATACTGGGGATTGCTGTTTACCTTTGTAGTGCTCTGAGGATAATAACGTAAGCAATTTTCTTCTCATCAATTACATTAGGCCTCAGGAAATCAGCTGGTGCACAGAGAATCTGATTATGCAGGACTGGAAACAGTGTCTACCCACAAATCGGAAATAAAGATCTTGACCTTATCTTCTGTCTCCTGCAAAGGCCATCTGGTGGTCAATTGGGCATTGGTTATGCAAGTGATGATGTGCACACACCACAGAGAGGCTTTACGGAAGAGCACAGCCCTGCAGCACTGCTCCTCCAGCCCCTGCTTCACAGCTTCCGAAAGAGCGGAGCAGAAGTCCGCGCTCCAGACAGCGCTCAAGTGGACGCTGGCACTATTTCCAAACTGGCAATATCTGCTCAGTGCCCCTACAGTGCCTTTTTCTAAAATTATCCATTCTATTACTTTAAAAATCTGTATTTCGACGGAGGCCAAAATACTGCCAGCAGTCACTAGAAGGACTGCAAGCAGAAAGGGAAGGGACTGTGGTTTGCTCCTAGTCTGGCCTTGGCATACATGTTGCTTGATGAAGAGTGTGGGCTGTCCAAATTAAAAGAAGAGAACCTTGGGGTTTTTTAAGAATATAATTGAAATAACTTGTGTGCTTGAATTCCAAGCAATCCCAGTTTCCATGCAATTTTTCTCCTATTGCAACTAGCTATTCATATGCAGCATAACGAGTTGCAAATGGCACTAAGCTATCAGGTAAATTTTGAGACTCCTGAGGAATATATAAAAACCATTAGGCTGCTGTTCAGTTTTCAGTCTGAAAAAAACAGCAAGCCACCCTACACTAGAGAAATTTGGGTTGCATGAGGCACGTACGTGCTGGCTACTTTGGAACTACGCACGTTTCAGTGAAGAAGTCCCATCAGCACTTTACAGTTGTCAGTGGGATAGCTAACCAAGAATTAATTCCTGAATTAGATTGCTCTCTTCCATATGACTATATGGCAATCAGCTCTCTGCTCATGGCCAGTGACAACATCAGTTTCAGTCCCTGTTAGAAAAACATCTTCCTATTCTGCACACTGGGTTGTAGCTCCTGGCTGGAATTCTGCACTGAAGAACAGACATTAAAAATAATTTTGCTGGAAACAGGGTGGCTCAGAGAAATGGTGATGCCTTTGCTTTTTGAGCACTAGTAAGACTCCAGCTGGTGCCTTCACCTCCTGGTTAAAGGCAACTGAAAGCAGCTACCATCTGCTTGCATACTGTTTCTGAAGACTTGTTTCTGAAGACCAGTCAGTCACAAACGCCTGTGTCCATCCAGACTACATATTCCATTTTCAGTGAGCAGTTTAAGCAGCCGAAGAGGCACAAAGACCCCTGAATTACAGTTTTAGTCTACAGATAAGTAGCAATTTTGCCTTGACAGTAGCTGTACAGGAAAAGTGTGGTTTCGGTTATACAACATAAGGCTCACAGCACTCCAGCTCCTGTGTGAGCAGGTAGAGAGAGAGGACCACGGTCTGGGTGGCAGCTTTCATGTCCCACAACACTGAAGTGCTCTTTGGAGCCACCTAGGCACAGGGAGAAGAATGTTTTGGATCTACCAGGGATTTGTCCTATTTTTCCAGCAGAGCAAGGGAGCTGAGTCATGGAGTCTTGTCTGTTCCCCACCAAAAGCAGCAAGACAAGGGAGATCCCAGCCCCTTCTTACCTGCTCTTGAGATAGTATCTTACAGGCACATTTTATTAGCTATCTATAAATGTATATGCCCAGCACTTTACACCTCTGTTCACAGCAACTTCTTAAGCAAAAAGCTGATTTTTGCTGTTGTTGGCCCGGCTCCACTTTCCTTTCCAGAAAAAAAATGTAAAGTGAGTATCACTGGGTGGATATTCTGCTCCAACTTATACTTGAAAACAAGGGGTTTCACAGTTAAAGCAGACAGCTGAATTTAGCAAAGTCAGAACTGGGCCTGAATTAGCTGCTCTTGCAGGACAATGCCCATAGCTGTCCCTGAGAGCGTTAGTACTGGTTATCCCTGAGTGATCCTAAATAAATGGTGGCTGGTGCTCAACATTGCTGCTAATTACAGACAGGCATTTTGGAGCTGATCCGAATACTTGCTCGTGTGCTTAAGACAGAACAGAATACTAACTGAAGAAAAAAATACACTAAAAGATTGAGCAACGAAAGGGAAATTATATTACCGGAAGTGTTGCCCGCTTTTCTTCTCCCAAATTGGACTGTGAAATTTAAAATATCCTAACATCCAGCTGCGTATTGTATACAGTGGAAGGGTGTTTTATTAGAGCACTGTATACTAGATACAGCTAAATGCTGTTATATCCCAATGCCTCCTTCAGTGTTTTAAGTGGAATGTAATTAACTATTAACTATTGGTTAGTTAGATATTTTATTCAAAATGAAATCTCAATTTACTTCTTTCCCGGAGCGAACATTCTCTGCAGAATGAGCAAGTACCTTCTCTGCTTTAGGTAGTTGGTTATTTACACCTTGCTTTAAGTATGCAAAGAGCCCTTTTGCTGCCGTAACTCCTATTCCACTGTCCTGGCAAAACCACGTCCTGACTCTTATTATATAGTCCCAGTGGGAAAGGTGGATTTAGCCAATGTGCATAGTACGGTCAATTAAGGAATAAAGTACTAATACTTCAGAAATGATAGTATCTCCTACTTCCATTACAGAACTTGGCATAAAAGCTCGTCTTACTCAGCAAGCTCTTTCCATTTAAAAGTTGGCTATCAATCTTGTTCCTCAAAAAAAACCTCCCCAAAACTCCAGAGATGCTTATCATAACATTTTATCCATAATCAGTAAGAAGGTGTGTTTACTTTTTCCATGAAAATATTTGTGGGTAAGCAACTTCCAGGTTTTATTAAGGAAAAAAAAAAAAAGCCCACAAAGCATGATGGAAAATTGAGCCAGGGTTAATTCCTTGCACACTTCCATCGGTGTGAATGATGGGGAGCCTGAGAGGTCAATGGCCTCAAACCAATGCAAGCTCCTCGTGTTTTCTTCTTGGTATGACCACTTGTTTCAAAAGCTTATCTGAGAAACAAACATTTCTGCAGTGGCAGAAATGAATGGGGTTAAAAATAAAATCAGATTAATTTTGTGTTCAAAGCTTCTTGACCAACAGTCTGAGAGAATCACTGGAAATGCACAAACGCACTCCCACACTTTCCCATAAATATGCCTCAACACTTGACAGACCGCATAAGTAAATGGTGCATTTGTGACCTTGAATATCTCAGCTTTAAATCAGTGCCTAGCAGTACTAGCAAGCTTGTTTTATACAACCAGATAACAATAGGTGGCAAATTCTATTTACTATCAGACAACTAAGTGCAAAAGGTATGAAGAGTTACATCTGGTCTATTCTGTTTCCTTGAACAGCTTTATAGCACTGGCTAAATGCATGGTTGGTTCCAGCACCCGTACTATATCAAATCTGTGGAGACCTAATAAAAAGGCAATGGGAAACAGCATGGTAAAATATTTGGCTTTGCTTCTTTCTGCCTTGCTTGCATCTCTGCTACCACAAACCCACAGTCCTCCCTTGCGACCAAAATTGTGCTGCTGTCTGGATGGAAGCACAATCTAAATTGGAAGATTGTTTTCTGATCAAAACTGCAGGGCCGTGTTTTGAATATTTAAATTGTGGGGATTACATTTGTACAGAGCAGCATCTCATGACTACTAACCAACTTACTGCTATTTCAGCTTGCTGACGCTTCTCATGAGATTGTTTCCCACTTGAAAACCCGACTCAGCTGCTAAAAATGGACACAGGTAGCAAAGACCTTCTGTACAATCACTGGGCACAATATGCAGGGGCAGACTAAAATGCACAAATTTATTTGAGAGAAGCAGGAAGAGATGTGTGGAAGTGTTGTCATTCCAGGTTCTGCAATCTTGCTGAACATTTCAAAACCATCTTAGCAATTTCTTCTATTGTTCCTGCCTGAGAGACACGCTGCGTTTCTACTAATTCAGTGGAAGGAGGAGGATGGCATTTACAGCCGCCACTGTCTGCCTGCAATTCTGTCATCCAAGAGACAGAGAAAAGATGGAATGACCTAAATAAATCCTTTTCTCCAGTAAAGCAACTTAATAAAAAAGTGCCTAGTAATAGGCTGTCTCTAGCTTTTTTGCTTGTATTTCTTCAGATTTTATCCTACAGCCCGCCTATAAACCTTGCCAGAATATCTGGACTCCCTTTTTATTTGGCAGCAGATAAGGCAGAGGGGCCCTTAGATTTAATATAGCTTAGAGATAAGAGGTGATAATGCACCTAAATGAAAGTGCTGTAGCTGAAGTTTGCTTACCTGCCCTGACTCCCTCCAAAACTCCAGATGTAGCAGAGATGCATCTCTAACAGTCCTGTGGTGTGGGACACGGGGAACGTGCAGTGAGGGACAACAAGGGACAGCCAGTGCCCCAAAGCAGGCGGGACAGGGGTGGGTGGGAGGAGGAGCTGCCTGACCTGCTTGATGAAGGCTGCTCTGGTCACCTCCACATCCACTGGTGTCTGTCACTGCTTCGCCTGCCTTTGCAAAGCCCACAAAAGACCCTGATATGTGTTTTGATTATCTGCTTTCTGGCACTCGCCTTGAATCTTTCATGCTAACACTTGAAAAGTAGCTGCAAGTCTGCTAAAAAAAAAGTAATGTTTTGACAGTGCTGAAATTCAAACCATACGCTGAGCATCTTCTACTACTACTTTGTAAATAAGTTTATCAAAGATGTGGATAAGAAGAAGAAAGCTCTGATGATGACAAAGCTGATCACACACTGCAGCACTAGCTCTTCTCTCGGCTGCTTTTCGAAAACTCTGAGAGTTTTGGTATCCAAAAATAATATCTCGGGAGTTGACATAATAGCTGTTTACTGTAATGACCTATTTTCATCCTAAGCTTTTAAAAAAAAAAGAAAGAAAAAAGAGCAGCAAACCCTACATGAGCCAGGCGAACCTTAGGAGAAAGTAACGTTGCACTGCAGGAAAGGGAAGCGCCTCGGTCCAGCACAGCCCAGGCTGCACAGCCCTTGTGGCAACACAGCTCCTTGTCCAGCCCGGAGGGGAAACAGCCCCAGACACAGGGCAGCACATCCCTGCCAGCCAGGCAGCTGCCGCTGTGCCCCTGCCAGCTGGGCTGTCCCCAGCAGCAGGTGTCAGTCCCTGCGGCAAGGGGTGATGTGCACACCAGCTCTTCTGCTTTCTCCCGCCTGTCTTTAAAGGCCACTGCTGATGCCCATACCCGGCTGCCTTCTGCAGCTTGAACATTTCTTTTCAAGCTGCTGTGGAGTCAGCTGGGTTGGTGGCGGCCTCCTTTGCTCCGTCTCAGCTCTGCTACTGCCTCTCTCTTCCCTCTCGCTTCCCTTTCCTCTCTCCTTTCACCTCTCCTCTTCTTTCCTTCAGCTTTCTGCTTCTACATCACTTCTCTTTACCTTGCTGAGCCCTCTCAATAATGAAATGGCACTTTAGATAGCTGTAAATTGCAAAGATAGTCCAGAATATTATGTATCCTTGTCAGATGCATTCCTGATTTAATGCTGTATATTACAGTTAGCAATTCCTTCTCTGTTTTATTTAAAATTAAATTCCCACTAGTAGTAAAAAATATTATTTTTCTAACTCAGATTCTGCTTTTGCACTAAAATATATTTTCAGGCACAGTTTTATTCTATTTGCAGAAATCTCAAATCTCTCTATGTTTGCTCAGCCCATAAGAATCTGGTTAGAATGCAGCTTAAGTCCCTTTTGCTAATGTACATTATATCACCATATTTTAAGAGGAAGGGAACAGTTCTTTATGGACAAAAGCACAATCAATATCTTTGGGGTACTTTAATGAGATCTAGTCCCAACTGAATAAATTAAGAGTCAAGACTGTGTGCAATGGATTTTTTTTTCTTTTTCTTGAAAAAAAATACATACTTTAAAAGTTAGAAATTTAAGAAATGGGTTAAAATGACCACGTGTTAAAATAATCCTTTTCCACCTACTATCACGTTAAAAACACAACGAAAGATCTCGGGCTTTCCCACTCCATGGTGCCAACAAAAGAATAAATCTCAAGGAAGTTGTAGGAAAGGGAGTCAACTGAATAAGCACAACAGCTGCTCCCTGGAACTCCTTGGAGCTCTGGATGTGCTTGAAGTTTGTTGCCTTTGGGACGGTGTGATTTGGCTCTATTAAGAAGCAGCTATTCCCAACCAGGGAAACACACGTGGCTGAACGAAGTAGTTTGAACTCCTGCCCCAATACTGCACATAGAAAATGACTATGAGATTGTAATAATGGCAACAGCACCATTTGTCTGGCTGGGAGTTAGTTTTAGCAAACAAGTAATATCGCTGAAAGAAAGAGATCTGTGCCCCAAGATACTATAGTGGAAGTGGTAATTAACAGTAGATAGCACATTGCCCTCTTTTTGATAAATACAATTATATAACATTATTATTCAGTGATATTTTTCACAGCCTGCTTTTGCATATATGTAATTTTAGAAACAAAATAAATAACTGGAAGTGTTCTTCCCGATAGATTGGACTGCCTGAAGCTATCTACATACTAGAGATTCAATGCTCAGAAAGCTTTAAATAAACAGCCCGAAGTACGGAAGAGAAATCAAACGCACCATTAGAGGAATATAAGAAGATTTATTTTCTCAAGACAATAGTCTATAGGAGTCGTGCATCAATGCAGGTATAAGTACAAAATGAAAACAGTGGCTTCCAAGCTAAAGGGTTCTGCGAAATGGGAATTGCTGACAGTGGGATGGATGCACATTGCTTCTCACTCTCTTCTCCTTCCTTAACCAAGCAAAAGGGGACACCTTTCTTCTCAGTTCCTCTCAGTCTCACAATCCTTTTCCTTTTTCATGCTGAGGACAGAAACAAGGATAATGGAAAGAAAGACATCATAATTGCCTGCACTGATTTTTTTTTTTTCCCTCAGCGCTCTTGTGCTGCCTGACAGCAGGAAAAGGGTGAATGGCAGACTGATAAAGGAGATTGATCAGTTTTCATGTGGGAATCAGAAGAAAAATGCTGTCAACTTTTAATGAAAGATTCCTGATTGATTTGTAAACTAGGGAAAGGATGAAGGTTCATGAAAATCTTGCAAGAGAACTCAGAGTACGTTTGTCTAGTCAACTGTACTAAATCAAAACAAGTGTAGATCTTCACACAGGAAAATACGAGTAGTGCTTTCAAAATAGACATTTACAATCAGGATATTTCAGGTGAATCCAGAGGATTTATTTTTTAGCCTACTTCAATAAATTCACAGTCAACATTAGATTCTTTGTCTGTACGAGCCTATTCTGAGACTTCAAGTTTAGACTGCGAACACTTCATCAGTTTTCAGGAAACTGAGTGTCATTTTGCACACAAACTCTAAAGCAGTATTCCCCAAACCTTTTGCAAATGCATCTCTTCTGCAGTGCCTTCCTTTGTAAGTGTTTACACAAGCTAGGAGAAAAGCTACTTTTAACTGCTGACAGGTCATCAGTCACACCAAGGTGGGTATTAGACTCAGTTGTAAAGACCCTGGACTCCTCCTCTTTGATCCCTGTGATCACAACCCACTGTCTGAGACACAGTGACTTGGAGTATAAGAAATAAGAGGGTTATTAGTGCAGATGCTGGGGTTTTTTTTCCTGCCATTCATAGAATAATGTTGTCCACATGAATTCCACCGTTTCAAGATAGCTATGAAGAAGAAACAAATCATAACTATAACCCTCTAGAAAGTCAAATATTTCTGGGAGCACTATAAACAAACCTGAACTCTCAGACTTTTCCGCTGTTTGAAGAATTCTGTGAGAATTTGTGGCCCCTCATTAGCAGGCAACAATTAACTTTGGTACCAGCGCTAGCCTGGACATGGTCCTATTCAGCAGGAAAGCAGGAGAGAGATTCAGTGATCCGATGAAAAGTATTAGAGAAAACAGTCCCAGCCCTTGCAGAAGTTTGCACAAGGGAACCAAACCGGAGCAATGGTGCTGAGAGGGAAGACACTGCAGTGTTTAAACGGTGTTATTGTACAGTTCACCCTAGACCATAGATTAGATCTGCAATTAGAAATATTATAAATGGGAATTTTTAAAGCAAGAAGCAAATGTCTACAAATGCAAAAAAACTGTCACAGGACTACTCTTCAGTATGGAGTATTTTTTAATGAACTCAGTGAAGAGATTTTCACGTGTATACAAAACATTTTTATAGCCAGGCTATGTTTGTTAAACTTGCATTAAATTAATAATCTGGTGTAATTTCAGTGACATCAGGCTTGGGAATGTGGCCATTGGTTGGGGCCATCCAGTTGCTACAACTTCAGTTACACCAATTTCCTCACCCTGAGCCTAATCAAGGAAGCACGCAGACCTGGGTCTCAAAGAGGGAAAAAAATCAGATTAAGATGAGTGAAGAGTGTAATTTAGATGCCTACACCCAAAATTAAAGCCCTGAATTTGTAGTTAGTTACAAGGCACATCTTGCCTGTAGATATTTCACTGTTTCCCCAGTCTTGACACAGCTGAGCAACGCAGTTCTAAGTCAGTGCCCACGTGAAATCAGGGTCCAGAAATAAGCGGGTTTCTGGCTAAAATTCTCTGCAGACTTCAGTGCAGCAGATATTTCTAGATCGCTATAGAAATCCTGAAATCAGCCTCCACAATAGAATCTGACTGAAGAATACATGTATTTTCCATACCATTAAAACAGCAAGACAAAAGCAACTGCAGATTAATCATGTAGATGTGTGATAGGGTTTGAACATCTACGGACATCTTCAGATCACTTATGGATGAGAGAAAATACTGCTTTGTAGAGCCATTCTTGGGAGTCACACCAACATATGTGTTGTGTTATGTAAATATATATAACACATATGTAAATGTGTGTTATCTATAGAATCCAAATAATGGGTACCGTATAAACACTTTATACAAAACAAGAGTGAAATCCAATGATCAGTTTACTGCCCTCCATTCACATTTGCCTATTTACCTTGATTTCACTTGTGTTCAATCTATTGATTGCATCTACCTTTTACCTAGAGGGTTATCACATTAAATGTATCGTGCCTTTCATTCATATTCTATTTAAAAAACAAGCTTTTCAATTAAAAATATATGCTTTATGACAAAAAACACTGACCATATGAAGGTCACCTGAGGTTAATGGATACTCAGCTGGGAGAAAACGGACAGGTGGGGCTTTTTTTCCAGCTTAGGTAGCTCAAGAAAATCCATTGTCAAGCCGAATCTTAAAATTCATATTTGCTTATATGAACATAACCAATTCTGTAAGATAGGTTCAATTATATTAACAGATGTGTTCTTATTTCTTTTACATATTATAGAAAAGAAATCCACTGTCCAACAGTTAGGATTCCAAATGTAATATAAAATCCCCATTCTGGCATCAAATTCTGATTTTGTCACTTTAATAGAGCTTCAGTAACTTAAATGACTTCACCATAACCTTAAATTGCCTTCACAAGTCTCTCTTAGTTTCTTCAATCACGTTTCAGTCATTTATATTATGAGAACTGCCGAAGTATGTTCCATGTAAATTCAGACTTGGCCTTTTGTACAGATTTATAATTGGAGATGAACATTCAGGAGTGATATAAATAGCCATCATAACCTAATTGAGAACAGCCTCAATGTAAAGAACTGAAAGATAAGAATGAGACTACACAGAGATCCTTAAACTTCTGTTTAAAAAACTAATTAATACAATTTATTTTGAAAGAAAGAAGAGAGAGATAAGAATCAAAAAGCTCTTCTGAAACAATTTCAAGGATTGCAACTAAGAGAACTCTGCCACCCAGAACAAATGGGGTTTTACAGTCAGGAGAGGAATTCAGTAAACATGAGGAGGGTGTCACTTGGCCAATTAGATCAGCCAAAACTGCAAAATCTCAAAGGTCATGCCAATTATAATGACAATGCTGGGAGAATTAATTAAAAACTTGAGAATTGATTTCCTCAAAGAAGAAAAAAGTGAAGAAAAGACAAGAAAGAAATTACCATCAGCAGACAAAGATGTACAAAGTTTTAGGGAAGACAAAAAAAGAGCACACGTTAGATGTAGAGCGTACACATTAATTGACAGAAATTAAGGAAAACCCAGTGAGTTCTGGAAATGCACACTGACTTTGCAAGAGATTCATGACTTACTGCTTTGACATCAATGCCTTATCTGTCCTGAAGATGATACACCTGAGAAGTTAATCTTAGACTAAATGAAAACTTGGTTATTTTAAAAGACAGAACACTTAGTGGATGAGAATTTCATTCCAGCTCCTTGCAAGTAAAGTTTGGACTCAGAAAGGGAGAAATTCCTCATAACCATTAAGGATTACACACTTGGTGGTTGCTATTGACACGGAAAGTGATAAGATATTAAGGTGAAATGTTGCCGTGCAGAAGCATGAGACTGATGGATTTGCTCCAACACATTTGCAAAGAGACTTTTTTAAGAAGAACATTGTTTTTAAAATTAAAAACAAGGTTGGTATTTTTAGTGACTTTTAAAACACAGTTTACAATTCTAAGACATTTGTACTTGTGAGGAAGAGGAAAAGATACAGTGTGATTTCCAGAAAGGTTCACTAGTTCTATGTACAAACACCAGTTTGGTACAGGTCGTCAGGATATTTGGGTGTTGAACTCTGCCAGCAACCAGTGGATGAACTCCAGAGATCTACATCATTGCTTGCCTTTTAAAAATCTGGCAAGTAGGCTTTTAGATATTTGAATGAGATTTTTATGACAATCAAAGTGACTTCAGAAAAAATCCACATGCTTCGGAGAGCACTCTGAGGTTACGGGCCAAATTCGTCCCTGGGAGGCCCAGGAGAAGCCAGCACTTTTATTGCCTGCAGAAAACTCCAGCTAAGCCTTAGGAGGTGACACTGAGAAGGTTAAGCACAACAACGAGGAGCTATAAAACCAGAGCAGTCCAAAGATATCTGTACCACATCGTCCATGTCTCAATGAAAAAACTCTCACCAGTTTCAGTGGGTTGTGATCAAAATTTACTGGAAAAACTGCTCCAGGACAAGGTTTGTAGGGAGCAATAAGAGACCTTGACTGTGGGTGTAAAATGAAATAATACCATTATTTACTACAGCTACTCTTGGATTTTGTAGAATCTCCTAGAATTTCCCATTAAAATAAATTGTACATAGTGCTGGTTGAAGCAATTGCTACTGAAGGTGTCATATATTTGTAAGACATATAACTCCAACATGAGAATATTTGCCAAATGAAGCAAAGAACTGAGTGGTATCACTGCTCAGAGGTAATTTCGGATTCTTAATTACATCAGTTCCATTGAGTCAATACGATTGTAAATGGGTCTATAAAGGAAACAGCGACCTGGCAAATGAGATAACATTTTTCTCAGTTTTATGATTTTCAACATTTCTATCAGAACAAACAAAAGGCAAATTATCCCCAGCCAGACAGAAACGCAGGAGAATATCTCATCATATTTGTCTATTCCTCACCTACATACTATCTTACATTTTTCTACAGTTAAGCAGCAAACATAGATACTCCAGAACTTTTCTCTCAGAGAATGTTCCCAACAAATAGCAGATGCACCAAACAGGCATCACTGGGAGGTGGGTTTTTCTAGTATGGTCTCCCATTAGAACTTACCAGTGAGGTATGAGCCTGAGCTTCACTGAGTGATTTTATGTCAATGGAGATAAAAAAATACCTATTTCTTGTAGAAAATAAGCTAAACTTAAAGGCCTCTAACAAAGGCAGCCAGTTGTGACACTCCATAAACTCACCAGTAAACCTATTGACTGAAGGTGCAGAAATCCAAGATTTTGCATCCATTTTCACTGAAAAAAAATCAACCGTGGGTTCTTTTTAATTTTTCAAGAACAGTAGGTGCTACTGGGCTTTTTTTTTTCCTCCCCTAATAAACCTTATAGAGGAAGAAAAAAGGTTACAAGCACTGGCATAGAAGAGACTACTGCAGCAGTCTGAAAAAAGAGCACTGAAGAATGGGTGTGATAGTAGCCTCTGAGTATGGAAATGCTCTTCATCTGCTCCTAGTTCCACAGCAGCTGCACGAAATGCACTGGGCTTACACTGATTTAGGAGGATGGACCAGATAACCTCTCAACCCTCAGCCCTATTATTTTCTATGAATCAGCAGAAAGAGAAACTCCCTCCTTGTACAAATCTCAGTTCTTGAGGCTCCAAATTCCCATTTTTCTTCTCAGGTGTCTAAATTATATAAACACAGGAATCTTATCATTAGACATAAACCAGACCAAATATAATTACAACACAGATCAGTTATCAGTAGATTCTTGGTCCTGCCCCTATTGACTTTCTTAGAAGTGCAAACTTATAAAATACACACCATGCAAACCTTGTCACACAAACACACAGATCTGCTTGTTAGATTTGATCGTGTGTAATTTTGAAAATTTTTGTCGTCAAGGGAAGTCTGTATTGTCCATTATTAATGTAAGGTAGGAAACTTTCAGGGTATTTGACAGTTACTGCAATCCCAAAGTGTCTAAAAGACCATTTATTTCATGCCCAACTTCATCTTTATTCATCACACAGTACCCTATAATTATACATATTCAGAGATTTTAATAAACAGATTTTTACTGCCACAGCCATCTTCGGCATACAAAAGATGTCTAGTTGGGCTGGCAAGCTTTCTTTTCCTTATAACTCTTTTTATTGCGTACTGAAAACGAGATTGTAGGACAGCAAAACCAAGTGGAACAGGCTCTTGCTGAACACGTACTGAACATAAAGGTTTGCTCCATCTTTCTGACATTACCAGCTTTCCTCAGTCTGCATCATGTGGCCATTTATGAAAAGCATTTTGTGACCATTTGGATGGTCCCAAATTAGCCTCAGCTGGTTTGTGCTGGAAGACAACCTGCCAGTTCCTTGGAGATGCAAAACAACAGCACCACAACCAATAAGCTCTCCAAAGTCAGACATATGCATGTTTCTTGTTTCAGCCTTGCCAGACAAGCTGCAGAGCTCTTTATCTTCAATTATTTGTAACTGCCTGGAAATCAGCATAAACTGTCCATATGGGAAACTTGACAAAGTTGTCAATAATGCCTGTTTCACTGTAGATCTATGCCAAAGAACCTTCTGCTCATACAAAATTAGACGATGATTTTAAATTTTCATTTCAGTTCCCTTCTAAGTATTTTAGGAAGAAAGAAATGAGCCTACAGTTAGGTAAAAATATAAGTCAAGGATGTATGCATGAGGAAGGTAAAGACAACAACAAACTAGCAAGCATAACATCGTATCCATTACTCAGCCCCTGGGCACATATTTGACTGAAGGCACTTTTGGCAGCTTGCACATTTTGCACACAATTTATAATTGAATTGTGTGCCACTAGTTCTGGAGTTTAGGCAGATTAAGTTTGGTGTCTGATTTTCAATAATATATAGGAAACACCGGAATAATTTGCATTCCCACAGCGCTACTATAAACCCAGAGTAATGCAGTTTAAACCAGTAAAGTGTATGAGTTTGCATCTGGGATGTTGAATTCATTTATTGCGTAGCTCTGCAGTTTATTTCTGAAGTAAAACCCAGGCTCTGTTGAAGTCAATAGGCACTTTACCACCTGCTTTAGCACGGCCCAGATTTTAGCATTACGATGTGTGCTTGCACAGCAGAGAGAAAGAAACAAAAAAGACATCAATAGGATTTTTTTGTTCATTCCATGCTCTCGGCTGAAAGGGTCAGAGCTTGGAGAGGGAGATTCTTTTTAGACACTACTCGTTTTTAAATTTGGTCAGGAGGTCTAATTCATTGCCCTGCGGCCGTGGCTGTGGAGGGAGATCCCCTGCAGCCCAGGGAGGCTCCGGCAGCCCAGAAAAAGCATCACCCTCCCGCGAGCAGCTGCTGCGAGGGCTCCTTCAGGCTGGGAAGAGCTGAGCACACACCACCAGAAGAGAGCAAGGAGGCCCTGCCAGCCCCGGGGAATCTGCAGCCGGGAGGTGTTGGGCTGCCGTGCTCTCCAAGCAGACAGAGGCCGGTTCTCACAGCCCGGATTTGGCACTGGCTGACAGCTCCGTTCTTTGGCAGTGTCTGTACCGATTAAGATCACTGAAGCAAACAGGGAAAAGAAAGTGTCTTCTCGTCCCTGACAGCAGGGAGGAGTTGCTTAACCCTAGCACTGCGGAGAAGCTGGATCTGGTATGCTGTCTGCTGGGAATTACCAACACAGCTGCCTGAGTCCCGTGCCCATTTGTGACTTCTCAGCAACACACAGCTAGTGTAAACGATGTGGAAATACTCCTCCCTGTGCAATTACAGCTCTTTTAATAACTACAAGTGCTTCTACGTAGAAAGCACTGGAAAATCTGGTATTATCCAGAACATTCTTTACAAAAAACCCAGCCATGAAAGCTAAGCCATTTACAAGTTTTGCCCAGAACTGCATGCGTTTTCCTCCTAGGACATCTCACATCCAATTAGGACTGCAGAACATAGGTAGTTGTCCTAACCGGACTATTGTACATGGAAGAGCTTGTGATCCAAGCTCCGGTTGCCCTCAGTAGGCGCAGACACGTGCTGTGCCATACTGTGCTGCATGTATTGCTTGGCCTTCCAGACAGTGCTGTACTGCCCATATTCCTCAAACATAAACTTAACTGGTCAATTGTAATGTAAAAGCCTGGACGTCGCTCTCTCCTGGCACCAGCCATGACACCACCAGCGCGTCTTTGTCTTTATCTTGAAAGGAAGCAGCATATTTTACTTCTAGGAAAGTCATACAAAAACTTTGAGGACTGCAATGCTGGTGAATCCAGTCCCTGACGGGAAGCCTGCGCAACATGCCGTGCCCTGACCACCAGGTCAGTCTGGTGCTGCATCCATCTCAGGGTTCCCAGCATCAGAAGGGACACAAGATTTTATAACTTGCTGTCACCTTCAGTGCTGAACCAGCACTCCCGGTGCAAAGCAACACAGAGGAGTGATTTTGACATCCCCATTTTCTCCTTCTACCCAAACACTCCCCAGGGTACATCAGGGAAGATAATTACTGCTATTCAGCAGAAGCAAGGACAGGAGGATTTGCCCCTACACACTGCAAAATAGCCAAGTTTCCAAACTGTTTCCCCCTGCCCCTTGCATCACATTTTCATCTGCTTCTTTGAAAACCCACATGCTTACATCCAATCAGCCAATAATCCCACCCTGCGCTTGCACAGCCAAAGTTACTGGGTTAGACACTCAGGTGGCTCATGGTTCACTGAGATCAGGTTTGATGCAAAGCTTTTCGCTGAGTTGGGTTGCAGGCTGCAGCTGGGAGAGCTACCCTCTTCTGAAGTATATCCCACTGCACTTAACAATGATACAGAAATACAAATAGGCCTTTGCTTGCTGAGGAGCACAGACAGGATCTGCTGTGTTTGTCACTTGCAACGTGGGGGAAAAAGGGCTGTGAGATCATAAGAAGAAAGGGAAAGACAGAGAAAAATATGTCAGCACATGCAGAATCGACAGCAGATACGTGCACGTAGCAAACTCACATCTTCCTTGACTTCTTGGAAATCTGATGTCACCCCTACTTGCAGAACACTTTAGTCTGCTGCATTTAGAACGCTTCCCTTGTATTTGGAAAGGTTCCTTTGAGTCCCCAGTTCAGAAAAGACCCTGAAATACCATGAGATGAGAAATTCTTGATTCCTCAGCCAGGCAGCTGAAATGTGGGAATCCATGCACTTGTAAAGGAGTTTCTGTGTTGTGCCATCCCTCCAGCCCCTGCAGGCTGTGATCAGGGGAGCTGGCGGAGCTCCTGCTCCATGAGCAGGCGAGCGAGCAAGGCACAGGCTGGCAGCTTCAGCACCTGCTCCCTGCACCAGGCAATATCCAGCCACTTGCAAAAATACTTGCGTTCATATTCATCATAAAGCTAAAGTCTTGGGTTTCTTTCAGTGGGTTCTCTCGTGATAGCTAATGCTGCTTACTATCCCTGTGCACTTCAGGCCCTAAAAGTTCCCCAGACAGCAGGGCATGCGAACTGCAAATTCTCCACTGCAAATGCACTGTGAATATCTTGCTGAAGACCTTATTAAAGAGTATTACCTGTGGTGAAAGCGGTGCCAGTTGGGAGAAATCTGCTTTGCCCTAAGGAGTTCTCAGAAGTGCTTTAAAGCAGAATCTAAGACTATTACTTTAAATCACGTAGAGTTAATTCCTTACTGCCTGCATAGGAGGGGTATCACACAAAGTGTAAGGAATCCTATTTTTGTTAAAAAGAGCCTGAGCAACAGTTAACATTTCTTGGCAAATAGGCCACCACTCCTGGCTGTAAAACCAGCCATGAACAGCAAGCAGTTGGCCTTCGCTTATTGCTCTTCAATAGAGTGTATCTTGGAACAAATGGCTTTTCAAAAAGCAGGAGTTTCAGGAAGCTTGAAAAGTCTTTAAAGCAGGCTTTTCTATCTTCCATATTAAACACAGCTCTGCATTCCTGCCCAAAAAAACTTGTTAGCACAGCTGAGAAAAAGTGCTTGACAGAAAGGCAGAAGCCATCAGCTCTAAAGATGGGATCAACTCTAAGCATATGGAACTGAATTAAGAAAAAAAAGCTTCCAAAAATATTTGCAGGAGACACTGACTTCCTGTTCCTGCTCTTCTTTAAAGGCTTATAATGAATCTTTCTTTTCTTGTTTGCATGTCTTTCTCTCAGTAATTAGCTTTTTCCATCATTTAATTGTCTGCTAAGCTCCATATTGTTTGACGTATTTTCCCATTTTTATTAATTTAGTTTTTCTTCTTTCCACTTTGTCCTTGCATTTTGAAATGTCCTTAAGATTCCTTGAGGCTTTATTCTTGCAGGCTGCTCACACCCTGAAATGCCAGACCTGACAGTTCAATGTGCCTGTGATGATCTTCCTCTGGAAGAAAATGGCTTTTCTTTTCTCATTCTCCCACATGCCCCATGCATGCAGGCCATAGTGGGTCTTTTCTTATTCCCCTCCAGAGATGGAGCAAGACAGGTTTGGTGTGGGATTTTTTGTTTGGTTAGTTTGTTTTGCTTTGTTTTTGAGAGAACACTATCGGGCATTTCTTGTATCTTGCAGATACCACTGCTTCTCCTCTAGTGATGAGCATCCCAGCAGCCCTACATCCTTCAGCCTATTTCTCTTGTGGTCTCCACTGCCTGGGAAATCTTCTCTTAATCCAGAGCTGAGGGAAGAGAGAATTCTGTCCACAGATGGTCAGAGCAGAAAAACAAACCACGGCGGGATTAGAACTACTTTTTCTTTCTCAATTATTTTAAGATTTGAGCAGTTGGTTCTGCAACATGACCTCTTGCCTTTTGTTTTCCAGAAAGGTTTCCACTTGAGTGCTGAGCAAAACAACCTCGTCTTCAAGCAGGAGTCCAAATTATCAGGTTTCAGTTGAAAAAAAATGTGCTTTCAAAATCTATTTTCTGTCTCTTAGTCTGTCAGGTAAACACGTCTTGCAGACGTAGGTGCAGAAGCGAGCAGACACGGAGTAGCTTTGCACTGCGCTATTGTATGACAACAACAGACGGCTCTTTCAGACTTTCTCATCTATCAGCCTCCCGCCACACACATGAGAAATACCTGTAGGCTAACATCACTCCCGATAACACAAGGCAAACGCTTTTACGCGCTGACTGTTGAACAGTGTGTGTTATGCAACGTGACACCACACACATGCCTGAGAGAAGAGGTCAGAGCAGGAAACGTTTTGCAAATGAGGCTTGTTTCAGTTGATGCGGCAGAGCGGCGAGATCAGCAGAGCAGTGAGACCACAGCGCCGTGCCGCTGGGTGCAGCTGCACAGAGGTTGCTCGTGAGCCCAGCGACTGACCAGTCGGGCAAACCCCTACGGCACTTCTCACTGAGGGACAGGCCCCACATCTCATGCGACACATGGCAAGAAGCGTTTTGTTATGGCGACAGTGCAACTCTTTGTTTGTGACATCGTCCCCACCCGCATTGACCACAGGCAGCACTGGCTGCTTTACACAGAAATACAAGTTCCCTCCCACCTTGCCTTCTACTTCATTTCCCTGCTAACATCACCTTGGAGACTTCCCGTCCATAGGGACATGTATTCTGAGTCCGGAAGAAGTCTTAATGCTAAAACATTATTATGTTCAAGATTAGGACACCGAAGAGATGAGGTTGAGATAAAAGCAACCAGTCCAAAAGTCCTACATAGCATCTTGAACCAAACTTTCAAGTTAGTAAGAAACTGTGCAAAGGGCCAGGATTTAACAATGTTATTGCAGTGGGAAATGGACAGAAAAAGTTAAAAGTGGAAGAAGAGCTCAGGGCACAAGTCAGTAAACACAGATTCTTCTTTTAAAGCTACTCCCATCTTAGGCGTACTGAGATATATGTTACTTAATATAGTTTCACGCAGCTGGATGCACACCTAACTCCTTCCAGGCTGTGTTGGCATCCTGTTGTGAACTGGCTACTTATCATTAAAGGCAAACAACACACATGAACAGTATTTGCAATGCAATGCGGTCGTGATGTATCCAGTTGGGTAGGGCTCTGGGCTGTTCTGCTGGCTTCGCAGCTGTCACAGCGTCACCCCTGACCTGTCACTGTGCCTTTCATAACATCTTCCCTGTCCCCAAGACTGCATCTGATTGCAGTTGGAGAGCAGTGAGGAAAAGGATGATCCAGGATTCTGTCTCGCATCAGCTGCTTCCTATCTAGCACCATGCAACCCTTCTCTTATTTGAGAACTCCTGACATTCCTGAAGAAAATTGAACCAGAAATACTTGTAATTCTAAAAAGCTCAAGACTTCAGGGCTGTCCTTGCTGGCTTCAGAGCACTGGGGACTAGGCAGGTATAGGACAGGAAAGCAACCATCAGAATACTGACTGGAGAACATGTTTTACATCATCTCTGAAATTGAGGATCATAAAACTGACAGGAGATGGAGACCCACAGTGCTAAAAATAGGATATTCACGGGTGCTTTGAAGAGTTCGGATGTACATTTGAAAAGTCTAAAACCCCCCTAAGCTCATGATTTCCCTCTTCATCTGTAATTCCTACTGTTCATGGAGTATTTGAATTTATTTTTTTAGATCTTGCTACCTTGTGAACGTAGCTGAATCCAAAGTTAACCTTTGGAAACTTTACTAATGTCTAAATGTTTCCAAATCTCAGAGATTTTCAGATGAAACACTTCATTATTGTAATTATTGTTTTATTTTCCTGAAAGTGGGGCTGATTTTTATTTTCCCTATGAGATAAATACCAACAATTACCTTTGAGAGAAAGGTTGTTTTGCAGTCAAAAGTGTGGCCCAAGGCTCTGGAAATCTGCATTTCTACTCCACACTACTACAAGTGATCTTTATGATGTTGGGCAATTAATGTGATCTTTCCTTGGCCCATTTTCCCTTCTCTATAACTGAAGAAAATAATATTTCTGTACTTCATAGAAGAGTTATGAACATAAATTAATTCATATTTATGAGGTACGAAAGGGATTCTGATGCATACCATAAAAGGGCTGACTTACAAATAAAACCCTCTCTGTGTTCTGGTTTTCCACTGATATAGCTGTTTTTCTCTACTTCTTAAAGCAATGACTTTTTTCAGAGTAATATTTTTCACTCATGACACTTCTTGATTTTACCTCAGAACAATAAGTACTTGTACATTGCAGTTGTAGCAATTATTTTTATGCATGATATGCTATATATGAAACTTCCAGTGTCCTTTATAGCCAAACAGAACAGAATAGTTTCTTTTAAGATTTATTTTTAAAGCCTGTGGAAAAGCACCAGACTTGCAGCTGACAAGGCTGAAGCACAGCACCGTTACAGAGAAAGCAAGGGGAGGATGGGAAACCGAGAGAAGAGCAACGCTTATGATTGCCATTCAGTCCTAGGGACGTTTGACTCATAGGTGAGACAGCAGAATCAAAACCAGAGGTTTGTAGGGTGTCACTCAAGCAATTTTCGAACTTTGGGTGACAACCAACAAACAAATAAACCAGGCTGAGGTCTCTCAGAAGAAAGCAGAGAAGACTATTCTGTTCTTGACCTTTCACAGGTAAACTTAAACCACTTAGATGGCACGAGAAACAGGAAACCTTTAGCAGAATCTATCACACAAATATTAATTCCTGTGGTAATTTGGGCCATCATCTACTCCTGCCCTACCTGAGCGGGTTGCTGCCCTCATGGGGAATGAGGAGTCTTGGTGTCCCTGCCTTCTCCAGCTGAGAAAACCTGTGCAGTCCTTGGATTGATTCAATTTTTCCCATGCCTCATCTGAAAGGTATGAGATGTCAGTCTCACCTGGGAGCTACTTCAACAATTCCTTATGGAAGAGTGGCCACAGGTCATGGTCAGTAAGGTTTAAAATATAGGGAGCAATGTCATATGTTTATACTCGGTGCACCACCATCTGAAGAACCCTAAACACAAACCCTAAACCTGAACCCTATAACTGTCATGTTGGGTCAGCAGAAAGGCTTGGAAAGTATTGCAGCGATGCAAAAAGTTTATCCTGCTACCAAAAAGAAAAGGAATTTTAACACCAGCTTTGCAAAGGAAATCATGTGCACAAACTAAGTAACTAATTTCTCTACGTATATTTATGATGACACCCAAGCATTACGTAGAAATTAGCTACACAGCACGGTTTCAAAATTCGTATAGGAAATTAAAGCCTTCGAAATATGCAGGGAAGGAAATATTTTTACTACAAAAAGCAGCTTTAAAACAATTCGAGAAACAAAACCAGTTCAAAATCTTTTCCTATGCTTGAGCAGTATTAGGAATAATAGGGAACTGCATGTTACCATGCAGACAAGATTGTTTAAGTAAGCGGCTAGTCAGAGGAATTCAGTCAGCCCTCCGATTATCCTTCCCTCCGCATGTCATTGAGCTGGATGAGAAAGAGCCACGGAAGAAGGAAGCATTTTAAGCCATATACTGCCACTTGCAGGTCAAACTAAGTCCATGTCAGCTCCATGAGGCGAGGAGAGAAGCAAAGAAATCCACAGATGTGTAATGCAGCGCTTTAGTGAGAGATCTGGTAGATGCACTCAGGAAGAATTTATTTGTCGCCCTCAAGAAAGAGCAAGTTTGAACGAAGCCAGCTTTGCCTCCTAGGAGGCAGTGCTTGGCAGCAAGCACATCTCTTAGAGTAACTGGTGTCGCATGTTGGGGTGACTGGCAGCACAGAAGATTGTCCTGGCTTTCACAGCCCAGACATGAATGCACGGACACGCCAGCATGTTGAGAAAATGCTCTTGGAGAACAGAAACAATGGGTGACACATCATGTGGTCAGCTCGGGACTGTGCCAGGGTGAGTCCTGGGCTTGGGGAAAGGCCCACGTGTTTTTAAGGCATCTCAGTCTCTCTTCAGGGCAGTTTTGGTGCCAGTGTCCTCTTGGTGCCAGTCCATGCTGCCTCAGGACAGGCCTACACTGCTCTGAGAACAGCGTTCCCTGCGGGCTGGCTCTGCAGACTCAGGCTTGTGCCCCATTCCTCTGCTCTGCTGAGGGAAACATATCTGCCATTAGAAAATATTTCTTCACGGAAAGGGTTGTGAAGCAGTGGAACAGGCTGCCCAGGGAAGTGGTGGACACAAGATCCCTGGAGGGGTTTAAAAGACATATAGATGAGGCTCTTAGGGACATGGTTTAGTGCTAGATTTAGGTTGTTTGGACTCAATCTTAAGGGTCTCTTCCAACAAAAGTGATACCATGTTTCTATGATTCTATGAAAAGCCTTCATAGATTTGGCTATTGTAGGTTTGTGCTATGAACTACTTTTCTGCAAAAAAGGCATCTGTGAGGCTATCTACGCAGAGGGCTTGTCCGCTTGAACAGAGGAAAAGCAGCAGTTCAAGCTGTGGAAATCTCCTCCAGGTACCACGTACGGAGGAAAGGAGGGAGGACCAGCATCAGGAGGGGAGGGAGAGCAGCAGACCCGCCATTCCCAGCCCACGGCAATGCCTGGACCCCTGGGAGCAGGCGGAAGGGCTGGGAGGTGGCAGAGCCAGGGTGACACCGGTTCAGAGTGTCCCACTTGGCACAGCCCCCAGGCTGAGGTCCAGCAGGGTTTCACCTCAGGCGGCACTTGGAAGCTGCTGGCTGCACTTGAGCAGCCTGATGGGCCTCCTGTGCTCTCCTGGGCTTGAGAAGCAAAATACAGCAATGTTGGCTTCCAGGTCTTCATCACAATGAAGGGAATTCACAGACTTTCAGCTGGTTTGGAGGAGTCAGGGAGAGGAGAAAAGCAAGTTTAACACATGTCCAAGAGGTGGCCTTCATCTCACAGCGTGGGTGCATTCCTGATGACATTTTAAATTAATAACTGGTTGATGGAGTCTGAATTACACTGTAAATATCATAGTACTGCACATCCATATTATGCCTGCGTGATTTCATCACAACAACATTCTAGCCATAAATTGGGCTGATGTAAAAACAAAACAAAAAAAAAAAAAAAAAAGAGGAGTAATAAGTGCAAGATTCTGAAAATATTAATTGCTTTCTATTCAGTAGAGTGACCGTGAACTGCAGCCCTTCAGCAAGGGAGGTCACCCCAGGATCTGTGCTCTGGCTCATACGCTGCTGTACTCTGACCCAAACAGACAAGTGGGAAAGAGAATTTTTTGACCCTGTTGAAAGGATGACCGAACCTTCCTGTCTTTGGTTTTTGGGTGCAAGGCCAGCTTATTGCATTATAGGGGAGAAACAACTGCGTCTACTGTTTCCATGAAGTATTTTGAATAACTGAGAAGCTAGAGAGCTTAAATGATGGTATTCACTGATTTAAGCAGAAGTGAGAAAAATTCTGTAGAATTAATTTGCAGTGGTAACTGAACATGCTCCTTGATGTAAAACTTAATTGCTCCATTTTAGCAGTAGGTTATACACATTTCAGTTATTGAAGGAGAGAGAATAATCATTCAACCTAAGCTCAAAGTCATTACTCACTATTTTCAGATCCTTCAATTCTTGCAATTTTTGGAAATAGGGATTTTGTCTGAAGCATCCTAAACCAGTTACAAATGGTTTACATTTGTATAGGATTCTCCCTGACAACTTTTTTTGTAGAAATTTGCTGATTTGTACCATGAATTAGAATCCTGCTGAAAAGGATTGAACTTAAGTTATTGAGAAAAGCAACTGTGCAATGTGCACATGCATACAACATCGACTTGGGAACTCAAAGTATTGTGTATTTCCAAATTTACTTTGTTTATTATCACTGTAGTATAGTATTTCTATTTCTAAATAGTTTAGCAAGTCTATGTTAGCACAAGTACAACATCATCTTAGGCAAATTGGCAGTTTACTAATATTCTAAATTCAGGCTCTTCGTCATTTTCCACATTTAACCTTTCTAGAAAAATGTAAACTTCATGTCTACTTAGAATAAATATATTCAATTTTTTTTAAAAAAAAGCATTTCAAGAGTAGATGAAAAGGATATTTGGATTTAACTTTTGTATGTTTTCAAGCTAGACCTTACTTACACTTCTGTGTCAGTCAGTGCTTCAATGGTATAGACACCTGTAGCTCCAGCAGCTAATGAAGAGACAAGACCATACTCATCATCTTTCCCAAAAAGTCCTGTAAGCAGCAGCCTGGTTGTTTAGAACTTTCTACTTAAGGAGGACTTAAGCAGTATAAACATACTTGTGCTGCACACCACAAGGTTCCATTAGTGAGCTTTGGTTGCTCTCAGACACCTCAGACTACATCTGGTTTGATGCTGCAAGCATCAGAGAACTGCCTCTGATTTCCGTGACCAAAGGGTGTGAGAAAATTGCAATACGGTCAATTAAACCGAATCTTGTTCTGTAACCTGGGCATAAATTTGCTTCCTGAAGCATGGCTGAGCAATTTAATTCTCTAGAACCCAGACTTGCTGAAATTGCTTTCCACCTTCCTCATCTTATAATTTCGTTTCCTCCCATATCTTCTGTTTCAGGGTCTATGTATCAGATGACATTAATATTGACCCTAAAAATGAACCAAAAGAAAAACTTTCCAAGGGGAAAAAGAAAAAAAAAAAAAAAAAGGATTTTGACCACTGTAATGAAAAGCTATTGAGAAAGTTTTAGGATAATAAGAAAAGCCCCAAACACCTGGAATTGTTCTGTTAGGTCCTTAGGTTGCTGATATAAATCAAGCACAACCGAATCAGAGGAGGCTTACTTCTAAGGTTTCAGACAGCAGTTGCCACATGTTTTCGGAAAGTGTACTGTGTGCATCTAAGTCTGAGCCCTGTCCCATTTCTTAAGTCCTCAGGTCACACTGTGACCTCCCACCCCAACAAAGAGTTGACTGTCAACCTTCACAGACACATTAGAGTCTGCTGTGCAGAGCTCATCATCACACTTTCTTCTCCTTTCATGCCATTCATTCTTCATCTCTAGCTTCATGTGCTGCATAAAAATTTATATATGTACATATTCTGCTTCAGTGGCACAACATCGTGTGAGCCAGAGAAGTCGGAGTTCCTTTTTGTGAGGTTAAACTTCACAGGATTTTTGTGCCATGAGGGGAAAGCCTGCTATTGACTAAAGATTTTGAAATTCACTCAGCAAAAAGCAATTTATTTATTGGGCAGACTTCGGCAGAAGCCTCCCCTGAAGCCCTAATACACACACTGCTGTAAAACTAAGCTGGACTCCCAGAAATACATTTAGGTGTTTCTTCATCCATGTTCAAGTCACAGCTGTCATATAGCCTTTTGGAGGGTTATGGAAATACTGATCTAAAGCCCCAGCTGATCAATATATTACACTTGTCTGGAACGTGAAAGAGATGAGCACTTGGACCCAGGATTCCTTCATCGCAGGGAAATCTTGGAGCTGTCAGCCACATCCAGTGAGAAGATTTTGTAGAAGAAATGTCAGAGGGCTTACAGCAAAGTAAGAAATTAAATTTGAAATTTGGACACTTTGTAGAAGGAACAGAAAAAATTTCCTCCTTACTCCACTACCCCTGTTGCAGGAGGCAGTCCTTGTGCTTTCAGGTTCTCCATTTCTACCATTACATCTTTTCATCCCCAGTGGAGATCGTCTCAGGACTGAGACAACATTCCAGTTTATTATACAGACAAGTAAAAGCTGAATTTTTAAAAAGAAAAAAAAAAAAAAAAAGGAAATTAAGAGGAGACCTAACACCATGAAGTTTCAGTTAGAACTACAGAGGACACCAACCAAAAGACAATATCCCTCTTCAAAACTTTCTGAAACTCAGACTGATTTTAAAGGTTATGTCAATTTTCCAGCTTAAACACATGTCCAAATTACATAAACCCTAGGCCACTGGCAAATATAGATGCAAACAGCACCTGTATTTAAAAACCAAATTCACTTCCAAAGGAAGATTTAAAAACATCAAGAAAACAGGCTTCTAGTGTGAATATGTCCACAAATGACAAATGCCTTAACCCTAGAGAAATGTTTCAGAGGCAATTCTTGTGAATGATATGCAATTTAATGGGCATAATTTAAAGATAAAAATATAGTGGTGTAGTGTGCAAGTGACAAGAGCACTTTAAAGCCCTATTACCCAAGAGAGGAAGAAACAAATTTTAGGATTTTCCACAGGTAACAGAAAAAACAGTTTAAGAAAAATATAATATATTCTTGTATAGAAAATAACTCATGATTCACTTAGACTTTTAATGGCTAGAATAAGGTAGCTGCATTTATTAAACGAGAGAGTCATGGAAGGAAGTAACTTAATAAGAGTTTGGGGCCAAGAAGCAGCTTCATTCTTACGTGTATTTGATAGACATTTTTCACAGTTCAGTTACTCCCTTCTTGGACATTTTGAGTGAATTGTTAGTTTGAAGACCACTATTATGAATGAGAAAAATACTTAAGAGTATAATTTTAGGTGATAGAGCGTTAAAATGAAATTATCAAGTATCTCAGTTTAGCATGGATGTCGGTACAAAATAAAATCCTAGATCTAAACAATGTTTTTCTTAAGTAGCTTAATGCCAAAGAAACATTTCTGATCCTGTCACACCTCCTATATTAACAGAGCAAGGCATTTTGCTAACTATCTTTGACCTATCCAGTTAAAGACCTCATATAAATGTTCTAAGGCAAGCAGCAGAGCAAGAAGTCTGGGACTACATAGGATCATCAGTTCTGAAGGATGTGGTATTTCAAGTCTCGTAGATCCTCCTGCATTACTTAGTGCCCCTGTTCCTGCTAACAGGAAGGTCAAGTTCAGTTGTATGACAAGAAAACCTGTAGCCTTTCTAATTCAATTGGCAGGTCTGGAATTTCATCGAGTACATCTGGAAGTTTCCAAAGACAAAGAGACCCTAACACATCTCAGAACACTAGTCTTTTCTAAGCCAGGCCCACATTGGTTGGAACCCAAACCCTTATATTTTAACATTTGCTTCTTCAGGATAATTCTTGTAATTCAGTTTCTTTTTGCAGTGCAGAAGATCGTTACAGAGTGCATCATTTTCCTTCTGCATCCAGTAGGAGAAGAAGACAGGGATGCAGCCAGCACTCCACTTTTTGGACTAACAGGGAGCCAAGTCCTCTGATTTCTTCTCCTGTCCAGTTAACGTGAGAGCACAGGAGGCCAAAGACACTGAATTACTCTGCATGAAACCAGCTGAGAGCTTGCAAGGCCAGCTCCAACTGCTACATTCAGCCCAGCTCCATCATGTTCACCCAGGTTTGAGGTTATGGTCCCTCAAAGCCAACTTTGGACCAGGGTTGATGCATTTGATCTCTACTGGGGCTAAGCTAATAAACCTAACTGGACCTGAGCTGCTTTGCGCGGAGTCTGACTGTAGGTTTGCATCCACGTTAACAGTCAGGGATTTAACAACTGCAAGGGAGAGCTGAGTGTCGTGGTGCTAAATCTTGTCAGGTACTCAGCACCTCCTCTCTCAGAGACTGTTTTTAAGGCCCCAAATGTTCAGCCCTTTAAAGAACAGGACAATGTCCCATTTATTTTGTTCTTCCAGCTTTAAATTCTGTATTAATGCTGTACTTGTTTACTTGGCCAGCCAAATGAGACTGTGGCTATTGTAAGTCAACGGCTCAGAAGCCTGGGGTTTAATACTTCATATGAATTCTGGCACCACTCAATTTCCTCAACAACATCTTCTCACAGTTGACTGGAAATCCAGGGGGGAAAGAAGTGTATCCATACATTAATGGGATAAGGGAAATGCCAGCTCTGCCCCTGACAAAGTTTCTTTAACCAGATGTATAATTTTTCTCATTAGCAAACTGAAGGGGTATGCATTTTCTGTTACAGATGCAAATGTAACATTTGTACGGATCAGTAAATACTTTTCCACTGCAGTGTAAACAGGCTTGACAGTTTGAATCTGCCACGAATTTCAGTGATAATTATGCAAATGCCATACAAAACCAAAGGAAAACAGTTTCTTAAATATTCATGTGGGAATATTTATGTTACAATTATTATAGCAAGTTACATACGATTCGAAGTGCACTGACTATAAAATGTCTATGACAGCTCTATTCTGCATGAGCAGTAAGGAAAAGCTCAGTGCCACCCTTCATAGTTATTGCCACAATAATTATTCTAAATCATTCTTATTAATCTATCTCCAGAGGTATGGAGACAGATACACAAGAGCTCCAACAGCTAAGTGTGTACTGCCACGTAGGCTGCCAGAATGTGTCACTACCGCTGTACAGCAAACGGGGTTGCTTGAGGACATGCTTGCTGTCAAAATCTGAATAAAAAGGTGTCATCTGTGATAACCACATCTTGTTTTTTTCCAGGCCTTTCAGAGTTCTAGGAAAATGCTCATCTCATTTGTATGGCTGCAGATTAACAGCACTTGTTGTCTTCAAAGGAATTTAACATCTAAAGGCCAGTTCGTTGTGGAGGGTGATGAACTCCACACAGTCTGTTAAAAGTGTAACATTTCTGATATTTTAATAGTAGACCTATTAGACTCAATCTTTTATTTGGTTATGTCTTACAGGACCACCAGGTATAGGTTGGTATCGGGCACAGCATTAACCACTTCTGCCTCTGCACTGTTGGGAAACTCGGTGTCAGACCATCTTATACTGGTAACATCTGGGGCTACACAAGAACTCTGCTCAGCGCCTTGTGACAAGGGAGTCCTGGCAGATTGAAGGATTCCCGGTATTTCAACAGTTTAAAAAAAAAAAATAGCTTCTGGACTGGCCACATTTCTTGTTTTGAAGAAGGCTTGTCTCCAAGTAACAAAGTATTCCTCATGTCACAACCAGAAATCAAACACATGGACAGAGCCACCTCTACTATCCCGAGATGGTGCTCTGAGGTAGCAATGAGCCCCTTTCTTCTCAAATAACTGAACTGGGTCATCATTATCACAACAGGAAGAATGAGAAGAGTTATGGATCCTGCCCCCAGCCTGAGGGCCAGAGCTTAGGAGATATAGTAAGCGATCTCACTAATTCATTGGAATCACAGAAGAAGATGAAACAAGGTAAAAAAGGAGGGATGGGGCTAAAGTAGTCCCTTCATCCCAGTTTGGAGAGAATTTATGAAACCTTAAAGATAAAACATCATTTGTTGTCCAAATCTTTCTCTGTTCCAGTCCTGTGAGGAGACATTAGGGCAATATTAGATCTTGTTTACTAGCATCTCTTTCCACATACATGAGAAGAAGAAAAATCCTTACATTTTGGCTGAATTCAACTGGTGACATGAGGAAAAGAACCAGGTTTTAAAATGATGTTAAAATTTTTCTTTGTGGGATGAACACGCAAGTTTCAGGCACACAAGGCTCCCTCAGTTGAAATAGCTTTAGTACTTGTGATACAGATCTCTCTGAACATGGGTTTCTTGACTCTTAAAGTCAAAGGGACTGTTGTCACTGAATATTTGGCAATTCAGAAAAAAAGCAGTGACAATACACCATTAGTTGTTCACTCCAATGTTTAGAGGATTTGGTACTTTTCTAGCAAGGTCACAGCACTGCTTATTTCAGTGAGATCCCGCTATGAGCCCACTACATCTTAGATACCTACTGAAGATATGGAAGCTGAGCAGCCACTTAATAACACCTTTGAAGATACGGAGCATGTTTTTCACTGAAGTTCCTGAAGACAAGCAAGAATATTTATCTGTTGTAATTTGTTCTCTGGTCCTTTCATGCCACTATGATCAAGCTTCCAGCTTTTTAGATCAACCCGCAATTGATAATAAGAAGCCTTGTCTCTGCACCAGGCCATAACCACAAGGAAGTGGCTGTTCACCATGAGTGATGCGAATGCAGCTCCTGCAAGCTCTTAAACTGCAAAATCAGGCAGAAGAAAGTGGATTGACAAAGAAATGAACCCTTGCCTCAGAATACTTCCTGCAATCCTCCTCTTTTATCTAGATTGGTCTTCATCAAGGAAAGTTGGTTAAAGGTTGTCATGCTAGAGGAATAGTAAAAAAATATCACAGAGATGGTATAATCTTTATTGCATTAATCCTGTTAATTATTAGCTCCCTGCCAACTGATGTCAGCAGCAAATTACAGAACAGATTGAACCTCTAATTTTGGATGTGATCTCACCATGCCCTCTACATTTCTTAACATTGTAATTGTAGAGGCTACTCCTGAGCAGAACTCCCTGAAGTTATGTTCAAGTTTTTATGACTGCCTTTAAGTTTTGTGGGACTAACCTGTGTCAGCAATAATGCTGACCTTTAGTACAAAGATATCCAAGAAGGAGCAGGACATACTCTGACTAAATTAAACATTCTTACATCCTTTAAACCTTCTCTGGCATCCACCTCTGCTCAGATCTTCCTCCTCTTTGGACAGTGACCTGGGCCAGCAAGGAGTCCGCCCCAGCCCTATACCAGCTACGTGAGAAAATGGTACCCAGTGCTCATCTTCTGCCCCAAGCTCAGATTGCCAGCTGTAGCACATGAAGCCATATCATCCCACCATAGATAAGATAATTTTTCCTTAGATATAGACCAGGAAGCACACTGTTGCAATGATTTTCCGAGGGACTGAGGTACATTTGTGATATCCCAGCACAATTCCGAGGTAGCTGAGCACAAATAATAGTTATCAAGACTTTCCTGTAAAACATATTGCAAACACAGGACCTGATAATAAGTTAGCAGAGCAGTTTAAAAGAAGATAAATCGTCTTATGCACGCAGAAGCTCATGTGTGCAAATGTGGAATAAAAAGCATTTTCCTTGCTCAAACAAGCTTGCATACACAATGCAGTTAACCGCAATCATTTGCTACCAAAAAAAGTAGTATAGAGAGAACAATATCTTAACCAATGGTCTGTCGTATCAGCCTGATCACTGATATACTAGCCACAAAGCCACAATTCAGTCACACCTGTAGGTCTCGGTCCAGTTTCTCCATGTATGTTCATCTGACAGATTTCTATGGAAACTTTAGACATTATTGAAGCCCTGAAAGGGTGAGATGTCCTGCAATTTGCCCAAGCTCAAACGAGATCTACAACTGAGCAACTCATATTAGGGACACCTTTTGTGGTCTCATCCATCACTTTAGCCTTAAGAATGGACAATGCTTCCTCTAACCCTCTGATTTCACCATTCACTGGGTATTTCTGTAAGTTCAGCAATAGAGAGGATCAATTCAATGTTAAGGTGCATAGAGCTGACAGTCTAAATATTGAGATCTTTGAGATATGGCCATTTATTAGGTAAAGATAAACCTTAATTGTTATTTTGAAGGTAGGTGTGCCTAGTATAGTGGTGCTATCACTGCGGTATCTAATAGACTAAGATGGCAGTCATTAAGTTTGCATGGTTATATATTATAACTTTTACACAGAACTCAGTAACCTATAAACATTCTTCCAGGCAAAGTGAAGCAAACTTGATATATATTGGGATGTGAGAGCTGCTATTTCTACAGGGGAGATGCTAAACAGAACTTTCTGCTGGGGGTAGATGAGGGTTCCATTGATCCCTAGCATTAAATCAGACCAGTGTCAGTGAAGAACCTACATCTCTTCTTTTGAAATCAAGTATCTATGTTAGCTTCTGTTCTTGACAGTTCTGCACTTCAGTAGGAACTTCAGACTTAGTGTTTACGTCAGTCCTCTACTTTCTTGGTATCTCAAGCGGCATAACAGTGGCATGATCTGACCCATCTTTACTGCAGTCATGAGACTGAGAGACTGCTCATCTGTGAAGTAAATGTGCACTTTATACAGGTGCCTTTTGATCAAAAATAATTGGCTTTGTAGATTTTATGGCATATTACACATTTATCTATTTTTCAGTGCTGCTGTGCTTCAGAAGAAAGAAAACTAGTCTCAGGGAAGATCATTAAAATCTTGAAGATAACTAATTAAACTGAAGCTTCACTTTCCTTCCTGCAAACATCTTCAAGGTTACAATGAAAGGAAGGCACAGGTAGAAAATGAAGACTTCTGTCCACACTGTAAATAAAGAACTTTTCCTCCAGGAACATCTGACAGGCATCCCCTAATACCAACACTTTTATAATAGCAAATCCTGTTCTCACAGACATGGCAGAACCCCACTGTTGTTAAAACTCATTGCTCAGAAGCCCTGAAACCAAAGCAGAGCATCTGTATTTGTCCTCCAGTGCATCTTTGCCCTTTCAGTACGAGAGGTACAGGTGCTGAAACAAAAACACTGCTTGCAGACTTAATGAAGCTGGGCTTGATTATTCTACCTTATAAAATAGTTCTGATGAGGAAAATAAAAAGTAGGAAAGAGAGAATGAACACTAACAACTTTAGTAGAGATGACTGCATAAGCATTTGATTGTGGAGACTCAGTATAACCCAAAAAAACACTTTGGAAGTTTGGATTCCAGTACCAGAACAAGGAAAATTTTAGTGACATGAATAATAAAATGGGAAGAAAGAGCCTGAAGAATGCAAAAAGTCAAGGAAGCCTAGTGTCCTTGGAAACCAGCTATTGCACTTGATTTCTAACAGTGGCAATGATGTGAGCAGCTAGGCCCCTTTAGAAGAGCTATCTAACATGGTAAAACACATCCAATCTTTTTGTCAAGGGTAGAGCTGACCTAACTGGTATTCATGCTGACTGCAAGAACTAGTTATGCCTTTCTTTTCTGTCTATTAAGTAGCAGACCAACATCAAAGGCCAAGATATTCCCAGCGAATACGTGAGCGGGCAAGCGAGGATGTGTAGGAAGACTCTTCCCTCCCTTGCTTCTTTTTCTCCAATGCCCATTTAGCTAGTCCCAGAACTGAGCTTTAGGAAGAACCAGTCCTACATCCAAGGTGGAAATAAAGCACCCAATTCAACTTTTAGGCAGGCACCAGTAGTTAAAACAGCACCCTTTCAAATATGTAGTATCTGTTCTTCTCCTCTGAAGCTGCTGCATTTGGGTGTCAGAAACACAACCCCCACAGAGATCCTTTGAGAGGAATGATCCATGTGGTTCTTGCTTCCTGTAGGTACCAAGAGCTGAACAATTCCCTCCTCTACAGTCCATGTTGCTGACACTGTGTGTGCCATACAGATTCCACTCAAAGGTGTGTCCCACACATGAAATTTAACAAGTATATGGCCCTGATGCACTTGTGCACATTTTCCTACTGTGACCTTGAAGTCTTAACACACTCTAGAGATTAAAAAGATTTTTCTTCCCCAGAACAGATGTCGTAAATTACTATTCATACGGTGCAGTCACAGAAGCTCTGTTGTGCTTGTCTTTCACATCCTTGTGACTTCCAAGGCTCCCCAATGAAGCATACCCTGTGAGCAGATATGCTTTGAGCCAACCCAGACACTTCTGCAGCCCAACAGACACCGTAATGTGCATCCACACACTCTTTCAGCTGATTTCTCAGCTGTTGTACCAAACTCTTTCTCTTTATCATGCAGTATCAAAGCAAAAGCAAACTTTGTGGTGAGTTCTAGATCTTCAAAGATTGCAGGGCTACAGAGGAGGAATCCTGAATTCTTATTCCCACACTGACACATCTCTCCTGGCTGCATTGTTGTGCCACACAGGTGGATAATCAAGGCAGTTCACTTGAAACGGGAACAATACAGCCTATTAGGTAGACGGCTCTGCCTACCAGGCCATTCAGCACTGGCTTGAGTGTCCCTATGCAGCTCTGTGCAAAGTTCTATGGTTCAACCAACCAAAAATTATCACTAAAGAAGGAACGCTAGGTTCTCAATTCACTGTGTCATTATGGAGTTGAACCCTTTTGTAGTGCTGTTCCACGTATACAATAACCATGCTGAAATTGCTGTAACTATCATACGTTTTTCAAATAGCTATCAAAGTCATTTGCACATCATGTCTTTCACTAACCTTGCTTTTTCTTATCTCTGGTGCTTGTCTCATCTGTAATTCAGATCTTGGCAGATGCTACCTAGCTAAAGGTACTATGAATTTCTTAAGGGAGTCTCCTGCTAAGCACTTTCCTATTTCTTGCTGAATAAGCAACTTTGTTTTTTCCTTCCTTGTTTTGAAGTCACTGCTGCTGATCATGATAATCAGCACTTTGGCAAAGCTTCCCTTTTTATTTTCATCAAGAAAAGTACTCAAAGTCACTGTTCAAGAACCCTTGGCACTGTTAGAAACACTGAATTTCACCCCCTGCCCTGACAAACACTAGCCATTTCAATGCTTTACAAGTAACATAAGCCATTTTTTAACATATGTCAGGCCTTGAGTGCACTAACAAGCCTTTATAGCCCTGACCAACCTCACCTGGGACCCACATCCACACCCTTATGTATTGGGGCCCTATTTAGCATCAGGTTGGGCTTTTACTCTCTTCAAGCTGTGTCGCAGTCTGTACCCAGCCAAGGACTCTTATATTGTGAACCGGCTGCCCAACTGTACCCCAGCCCTGTCTCGTCACTGTAGGCATCCATGTGGTGCACTGGTGGAAATCTCACTTTTATGGATTGGGACTTTCCTCAAGGGATGCCAAGTTTTTGGTTCTATGACTGGAAAGTCTGTGGCTTTCCCTTTGAGGAAAGACAGCTGCTTCTTCAACACCAAAAAGCAGCCTAATTTGAAGTCCAAAATTGGATCCAAGGAAATAATTAAGGTTTGAGGAAAAATTGCCAGTCCTGAACCATGCCAGATATCTGTTTTGTAGCCATGCAAAGTTCTGTAAACCTTCTATTAGAGATGAAGTGGGGAGGGAGGATTTCAATTTTAAATCTAAGATGCTTCCAGGTTGAAGAAGTGTTTTCAGCAATACTTGCCTGTAGTCAAACTCCAAGGCTATGCTCTTATTTTCTGTTTTATTGTACAATATAACATTTTATTGCTTTGTCTTTGGTTAACACTACCTTACAATTTGGAGTTGTCACTGGTTTGCTTGATTTTAAGTACCTTGTATAAAAATATCTAACCTCAGCAGAAGCCTTCATGTGCTGAGCTGTAAGCTGTCAGTCATGGGTGTGACGTCTCATGATGCTGCCACACATTCACTGTAGAAAAAGTGTTAATTCAAAAGTCACATCTTTGTAGCAATTTTACAAGTGGCTCAAAGGATGTTGGCTCCTCTGTTTATAATATTAATGGAAGCTCTTGTACACTTCTTTCTGACAGAAAGGTGGGCAGTGAAGGGGTTGGACACAGGTTAAATACTAATCCAGAACCCTAAGTCTTGTAACCCAGCTTGGAGCCCAGGATTTCATAGCAGGGCAAGCTGTATTACCTGCTGTATAGTTTAATATGAAAAGCCTGCAGGCTTTTCCTGTTAAAACCTCCCTAAAGAATATAAATTTATCATTTTACTGTATGCCATACAGAAACTGCCACTAAAGATAGTCCTTTAGCCCTGTGCATTGAGAAAGGCTTCTAAGCATCTCCACTAAACATCTCCCTTCTGCAAGTGCTCCCTTCTGAAAGATCTTTGAAAGAAACATTAACAGTGTCTACTGGAAAATACCAATAAAGACAAAATTAAGACTTTGACAAAAAGTACTAGACAAGCGTATTGTTGATGAGGACTCAAAGGTTGAACAAAGACAGTCATGGCACAATGGAGCTGAGGAGAACAACTTCAGAAAAGATGAGAAAGCAACTGATGTGAGTGTACCTCTCACTGCTTTGGGAGAATGACCACAACAGGAATAGTGTCAACAAAATGTGACCTGAGACCTCACTGTCATATTCTAGATAGTACAACCCTTCTCTTGGATCGCACCAGAATAAGCATGAAGGATCTGAACAGCTAAACTTTTGGGTGCCTGTATATTGTCTTGCAAATGAATCCTGTGTATGTCAGCACTTTGAGCATTTTAATGGAGTAGGTTCATTTTTCATTTCAGAAAAGTAACTTACAGCTGTCAGGCACAAGCAACGACACAGTTTCGGTTGTGTAGTAACGAAATGTTGGAGTCTGGTTCTAAAAACAGCTAGGTTGTAAAAAGAAGTAGCACAGTTCACTTCATAAAAGCGCATTTCAGAACCAGAATGACCAAGTGCACCATCAGTATTAGCAATATTAAACAACTAACTTCAGAATGAGATGGTAGGGAAACATCATTCTACTGTTTACATGAATAGAGCGAAGTCATACAGATTCAGTCAGATCCTGCCCTTTTAGCCTGTTCATTTATTTTTAACAAAACCCATCAGTGAATAATGCACCTAAAACACAGAAGTTAATAGTCATGTGCTGGGTAACCTCCCACACAAAATAACATTTGTAACTTAGGGCCTTGTTCATATAACTTCGAGGTTATTTTGTTAAAGGCCACTTTGTAAAATCTTTCTGTGGTAATAAACATTCATATCAGTCTATTTTTAGTACTTGCTCTGCTTTCTGTATGTGAGAACATGAATGCTATTCCTATGTAATTTGACAATCATTAAAGCCACTCTTAATGAAAGAAGAAAGTCCAACAACATTTGTAGCATTTCAAAACATACTGGTGAATCCTGAGTAAACTATTAACGGGATTAACAACAAGACTGTTTGCAGCACTATAGCACAGGAATCCCTCTGAAAGTGAATACCCAGTTTCAATTTAAGCAACATGCTGCTCTGAGAGCAACAGCTGTGGCTACCTAAATTCAAAATACTGCAGATCTATCAGCATAAGTCTAAAACAAGACAGCATCTTGACACCATTTGCATAATTAGGCATATTGTTTAACACTCCCTCACTGCCACCTTCAGACAGCTGCAAAATGTAATCTGTTTTGTACTTCTGGGCATTGAAGAGAACAGGAGTGTTAAATCCAGCTGTTCTTGGGGCAGGATGCACGGGAGAGAGCACAGAGGCTCTTCCAACTCCAACCTGAGCAACTGGCCAACAGGGGAGTGGATTGTCTTCACAGAGAAACTGGTGCAGAGAAAGGGAAACAATACTAAATTGGGAGTAAATAATTTTGTTCTCCACACCTGTTCTTCATTTGTATGCAAGTAAAATATCTGTTCCTATTTATAAATGATCAATGAAATTGCCACAGAGTAAGATAATGGAAGTTTGTCCTCATGAGATCTGCAAAACTACGTTTTCAAGATACACAATGCAGGAAAGCAGCATGGGTTTCCACTTGCTGGAACAGGAAAGTAAATCATAGCCTGATACAAAAAAATCCCTCAGAGCCACATTTCTGCCACTTCCGGGTCACTTAGCTCGCAACTTTTGGAATTTGACTGTCTTAAGTATAGAAATAATCGCACAGCTTTGGGAAGAACATAAATACAGGTCCTGCCTGCACTTAAGTTGATGGGAGATGGACACGAGGGGCTGCACGTGCAACGTTAGCACAAGGAGATTGAATCTGAAGTGTTATACATCTGTCATTGAGTCACACAGGTGCCAAAAATAAACCAACAAAAACCAGCCAGGTTGCCTCATTAACTGCCCATCCAGGGAAATATTCCTACATATATCCGTCCTCCGTAGCAGACACACCGAAATCTCACTCAGTCATCAGGCCTCACCTTAGAAAGCAAGTTCTTTTAGCCGCCACCTCCTTTGGCCACTCTCTTCCCAGCCCTTTTATTCAGAGCAGTTGAGGCCATTTCCTCTGCTCCCTGGTCGTTGCCTGGCTTCACCCCCTGCATTCTGGGTGAGGTCGTAAATCCCAGCAGATCAAGGGATTTGGAACTGTATTTAAGAGACTGGTTCATGCTGCTCTCAGGGGGAATTGGTTTTAGTGATTTGCTGAATAGAAGCACTTTCTTTCCCTCGTTACCATGATTTCTGATACTCCTACAGGTGTGGTCATGTGCTGAAACACACCTGAGAAACTGAATTTCAGAATTTTCCCCTGGCAAAAGGCATTGATGTGGGAGTGTTTTTGCTGACTCCAAAAGAGGAATGCAAAATGCTTTGAGGAGATGCTGTATTTAGTGTTGCAGAGACAGTAGAAACGATGGTCTGTCTGAATTGAGATAGTTCCCGAGGACTTGGTTAAGCAGAGAGTAGAGACAGACAGTAGCCTTTGACGGGACTGACAGTATCACACTTGGCTACTCGGAGGGGCTGTGATACACGGCTGAGTGTGGGATCAGCACTGCTCAGTAAAATCACTCTAATCCTTGCTACACTGGGTGCTCTGCCCTGGGAGAGGCTACGGGATTAGTGCTGAATTTTATTTCCTGGTGGAATGACAAAGCCAGACAGCAGACTCCTCCTCCAAGTCCTGTACTCGCGGCCACCAGATGAAAGGCACTAACGCCATAGAGAGAATTCACTTGGACGCTGTTGCTGATCATGTGCATGACCTGAAGCGAAATAACTTTATTCTCTGGCAGCACCTTTTCAGTGTATTGCAGGGGATGGAAAGTCCTGAGTCTTTCTACACTGCAGGGAAGGCCTGGCATGACATGAGCACAGACACCCAGCTCAATGTGGCCATGGCAATAGTCCAAGTGATCAGCCAAGCATAACCAGAAGTCATCTTTCTGTTAAACAGCCTGTATTTCTTTCTGCAAGTCTAGAGGCAGTCAGAGGCATAACATTTGTTTCTGATAGAATTCTAGGAAGGCAGATCTGCAGCAAGTAATACACATAAGCTTTCAGGATAACCTTGGTAAGCAAGTGTGTTTTGGGTTTTTTTTACTATTTATCTTCTTTCTTGCTTTTGCTTCACAAAAACATTAAATTGAATTACTATTTCAGTCTTTTTTTTTTTTTTTTCCTGAAGAATCAAAGTTAAAGTGGATGGTTAAGTTCACGAGAAAGCACTTGAAAAACTGGGCCACCTGTCTAAATGTTTCATGTGAATCTGGGAGACTCAGCTGAGCATGTGCCAAAATACTGCCACAGGACAATAAGGAAACGCTTGTGCAGCATGTTAAACTGTAGTGAGTTTGCCTGGAGGCAAGGCTGTGAACTCTGCTTTCTTTACAGCACCAAATGTACAACTACCTCTTAGAGAAATATAGGAGTTCAGAAAACCAAAACGCACCTTGGCAAAACAAAAAAAAAAAGCCTTTTCTATTTCTCTATCTAGAACATTTAGGGTTTTTTACCTGATATTGTTAAAAGAGCACCGCTGAAATGTTCCACATAGTCAGAAGCATTCCTTTGCAATCTAGGTAAAATATCCCCAGAATATCAGCAATTCAGAAATCTGTCCTGGTCTGGGAAAATGGACAATTAGTGTAGTAAGCAGGAAGGACTGAGAGGCTGAAGTAGGATTCAGTGTCCTTTTGCATTAACAATTTTTTAGTTGACTACAAAGACAGTTATGGTTTGAGTCTCTTGAGTTTTCCAATTTTTTTTCCCTCCTGCTGGCCCTGTCTGAAGATTTGAACATCTCTGTCAATAATGTATTTCAGACCAAGATAGATTGAAAGAAAATGTTGGCACATCTTCAGGAAAAACAAACAAACAAACACCACCACCACCACCAAACAACACAAAACCCCAACAACAACAACAAAACCCCAAAAACCAAACAATGCAAACAAACAAAAAAAACCAGCTGACCCTCCAGCTGGACCAAACAGACTCAAATCTCATGCACAGATGTGCTCATGTCATAGTCAATTTGATGCACAAATTTTTATATAAACATAAGAAAATTATTAATGTTCTGTCTCTGAGAGAGCTTTTTGTTGCTATGTATCAGTGTAGTAGTGTATATTCCTCAAAAAAATATTATTCCCATTCTAAAAGTCACCTGTAACTTAAAGGTGCGAGGGGGAGTTAAATAGAGTGCACCTAGCTTTATTGTTAACCTAAGTATGTTCTTCAGAAACAACTTCCTTTTCTTGCAAAAGTAAGGTATGATCATTGTAAAACTATGCTGAACAGTTTGTCCTTTGACTTTTTAATCTTTACACTGACTCATCAGAATTGAAAAACTATTGCACCATAGTTATGAGTTCTGGTAATTCAGCTGGGATTGCTTTGTCTGAGAGTCCAATAAGTGCTCTTCTTGGCTGAGCAGATATTTTTATGGAACTATCTAGTTTAAAATAATTTAAAGTACTGGGCCATTACGAGAAGCAAGCCAACAGAATGAGAGCCTGTCATATAATGTGAATTACAAATGTTGGATTACAAATAATAAAGATTAATAACACATACCTACCTGCCTGAATGGCTATGCCAATACAATTGTCCTGTCACTTCATTTCGTTCTCCCTTTCCATTTTTAGTGCATTGCTTTTTCCTCATGTCTAATGAGAACAGATGTACTCTGTGAGCAAGGACCAAGACTCTACTCCATCTAAAACCATTAAGCTGCTCTTGAACGTAAGTAGATAAATAAAGTTCTATGAGGAAGAAGCATCAAACTCCCTATGTCTAAATATTCCCCCCAGATGTAGTAATAAACGTAGGTAAATGTAGGCCTGCACTTCTCTGCTCTTCTTCTTGGTCCCTCTGCAGTGAATGGAAACATTATTATTGACTTCAGAAGGAACCAGAAACAGCCTGGAAACAGCATATACAAATAGTAGTGAGTGTTTCTAAGAGATATTAGGACAGAGGCTGAGAAGTAGTCTTTTATACTAACTTTAATTTATTAGGTTTGTTGGTATTTTTTGTGGCTTCTATTGCCAGAAGTTCTTAGAAGTTCTTTTTAGTAAAGAAAGATTCCTGCTAAAGTCTATCATTGGGGTTTGAGGAAAAGGAAAAGAAAAAAGTGAATTAAAGCGAGAAGGGAAAGAAGTCTCTGTCGGAAATACCTGTTTGTACAATAATATTCTACCCTATAGCTTATCCTGTAAAACACCAGTGCTTAAACTTCTCCAGGGACAGCAGAGGCAGTGATCCTACAAATTTAAATGTCAATTGATGCATAAGATCCAATTTCATTTCACATCTCACTCTCGGTGGAGAATGTCTTGGTGAAGCGGTTAAAATCTTGAGCTGGATCCAGATAGCCCAAGACACTATTTGATTATTTCCCCAACTCTAAACCTCTTTGGCTCCATTAGGTGTGGGATATGAAGAATGCAATACCATGGCTGATTTTGAAAGGAAGATGAAATATTGCTTTGATCATCTGTAAGATCTGAAATACCTGCGTTTCTTTGATTTTGCTTGTGTTGTTTTTTCTTCAGTGCAATATCTACCAAGTGCTAAGTTTTGCTGGTCTGTTCATTTATGCTTTTGCCAACCTGTACTGCTGCATACAGGCTCAAAATAACATGTTATACGTCTAAAGAATAAAGACGTCCTCATCCTTGTGTAGAAACACCTACTATTTTGTTTGCTACCACTCACAATAAAAAATAATTTAGATATGAGGACTTACTGTTGGCTGATAAAATTGTACTCCCAGGTCAGCTTGGGTTTGCATATACCCCACCACCCCGCAAATAAATACCTACTTGGGAAAGTGTGTGCAGTGAGTGATTTAGGAACTTGCCTGGGAATTGGTCAATGATCTCTGTCTCTCTCATGCTCTACCCAGCTGCAGTTGGCAGTGGCTGTGGGGATATCAGGACTGATGAAAATAGAGCTAGTCTTTAAAAGAGAGAGATATTCCATACAGGGAAAAACTGGTGAATTAAATGTGGTTGAAGTCCCAATGGCATAGTTTGTTCTATTTCCATTTTGCAGGCAAATAGATTCAACTGAGGGGGAGGGAGGGAAGGAAGCCAGATCTATAATTGCCCACTTTCTTTCATCCGCCAATCTCTTGATTAATTTTCAAATCCTTAATATAACTACAATCCTGTTTACAAAGGGAGAACAAAATGATTACTTTTTTATATAATAGTAAATGAAATATTTTATGACATTACAATTGCTTTTTCTCTTATCAACTTCATCAGTCTGGCCAAGAAAACAAAACCAAGGACAAAGTAGCAGACCTGGAAGTAACCTAAATATGTGTTGACAGAAAATTCCCCTGAGATTACATAAGCAACTGAACAAAAATATTTAACTCTCGTTTCATCTTCCATTAACTTGGTTTCATTTATGGGGATTTTCTAGTACTGGAAATCATATGAGCAATTATTTTTCATGATTTGGCATGATTTCTCATGCACCTTCACCAGCAAAGGACCACACAAATTTATACAGCAAGATAGGTCAGAAATCTGGCATTAGACCCCTCATAATCAGCATCTATGGCCCCTCACTATAAATGCCACAGGTGAGGTATATCAGAGATTAACACGAAAAGTTTTCTCCTAATCTGTGTCAAATTTGCTGCCTTCGAAAGCTCTGCGAGTTTCCTTGCTATTATATTGTGGGATAGGTAAACTATCTTAACCTAAGATACCCAGTTTTTACACTGTTATCATATCCTATTGCTCCTTTTTCAGATTCTCAAGCACTTTGCTGTTGACTGTTATGAAGTTGCTCCCAGTGCACGGAGTTGTAAGAGAGCAAGATTCAGTATCTTAATCTTTTTTAGTGATTAAAGGGAGAATTTATCCTTCCATTCTGTTTGTCTTGCCAGTTACGTTGATGCCTTCTTTTATTTCCACTGTAGCTTTTTCAGTAAGACGAGAAACCCACAATTTACTGTAAGTGAAAACAAGCCTTCAACTGCAAAAACTGTTTTCCACAGTAATCTCCATTACCTGCTCAATGAAGCTGCTATCATACTTGGATTTAGTACTATCACTGCATACCGAGCAGATGTCATTACTGGGCTGCCTAATGCTTCATTTTCATCTATTCGGCCTCTGAACTTCCCACTGCTTCTAAAAGAGAAAGCAGAACAAATAAGCCTGCCCTGAAGGTTAACAGTTTCGGGCTGGGGTCAGTCAAGGTAGGAAGGAAATTTTACACCTCTCCTCCATGAAAATTCTTTTCTTCTCATGCCCTGCTATCTAGACCTAGAAATGGATCAATATGACTGCGTACCGAATGACACAGCAGTGCTCAAGGGCAGAGGTGGCACCTGAGGGAACCGCAGCTCATATCAGCCAGATTAAAGTAGTGCCCTGAATTGCAGGTGGAGAGATAAGGTCTTCTAAGATATTGGACTCACCAGAAAAAAAGTGAAGAGAGTGGAAAGCAAGTTTCTCATTCTAAGAGGACAACATGCCTCCAGAAGTTGATCAAATAATTTCTCATCGAATTTCTAAACTGCAGAAATTGGTTTTCCTGTGGACCTGCTGGTGTTCCAATGTATCCTAGAGGTTACACTGTAAAAGCTTGTTGCTTTACTCACTTTTCCTTAGGAAGTTGTTAACCAAGGCATGTGTTGAGTGAGTTTGAAAAAACGTCCATAAAAGTTAAATCGTATTTTGTTGATACAGTAGAACTCTCCTCGGGCATGTTTTTAAAGACAAAAAGGAAATTTCATATTGGAAGCTAGACTTTAAAGTGCAGAGCCATAAACTGTAACTATCTTAATGGCCAGTGCTGACAAGAAATAGGGGACTAAAGTGTAAAAATAATAAAACATGTTAGAATTAGAAAGCTGGAACTGTATTGACCAGGATCTAGACTTTTGTTCTGGTTGTGTATTAAAGGTTAATGATTAGAATGAAAGAACCCAGGCAAGCTCATCTTGGTAACAATGCAGTGGAAGGTTAAATGATGTGATATGATTATGGTATGATAAAGTATAGCAAAGCAAATTAATACAGTTTGACTTGCTTTATTTACACAAACAGTATAAGAGAGGACATTCATATTCTGAGGAACAGAATTTGTGTCCAGGAATTTGAAAAAAGAGAAAAAGAAAGAAAGAAAATGAAGCCTCTACTACAAATAAGTCACTGTGCTTCCTTGTGAAGAGGCTTTGAGGTAACTCCTCTCAGCCTTGACCCTAGCAATAAATAAAACACCCAGCGCTGGCCTGCTGGGGGAACCCAGCAGAACCCAGAATAGGTGGTGGGACTGCACTGCACTTCAGCCAGTGTGTTATATACGGAGCTCATCAGTCTGCAGCAGGAGATAATGCCAACCTTCAAAGGCACCGCAGCCCACAATGCCACACATCTGGGGCCAGATTTTTAACATCTAAATGGGGAAACAATTATGACTGAAGAAATCCTGACTGCCTTTCTCAAATCAGTTCAGAACATTTGCATTTCCAAACAACACAGATGCAAAGGTATTGTGGGTGGAACAATGACCACTGCAGGCCAGTAATTACTGAGACTTGTGAACTCCAGGAGACTCATGATCGTTAAAGGGTTTTCAAAGCTAAGGATGGAGAACAAAACAGTCATTACAAATGTAGGAAAACACTGGAAAAGGGAATTATTCCTGATACAGTTCATTTGTGACCTGATGGAATACCACAACCATTTCTCAAATTAATGCCCTAAATTTTTTTTGGTAGAGGGCCACAGAGTAGAGGTTTACAAATGCAGCTCAGCCAGAAAGCAGTCACTACAGCAAATTGCTTCATGCCCTTTTTTTTTTTTGCAATGACAAATATAATGAGGAGTGTTAGTTTAGCATACAGAGACCCAAATTCCTCCCGATGGAGGCAGAGAGCATCCATTTATTATCCCTAAGTCTTGTAGCGGGAGCAGCTCAGAGAACAGAAGGAAGTCAGAGGTGCTTAGAGTCTGTTGTCCACATGTTGCCTTAATGTCCCTGGACACAGGGAGCCAAAAACCTCCTTGGCATAGGCCCAGTAAGCATTTCATGTTATTCCAAGGATAGACTTGGCTCTGAGGAGTTTCATTTGTTGTGAGTTGCAGGTTTTGTTGGTTTTGGTTTTGTTTTTTTTTTAATATACTTGATTTATTTCCATGTCTTTGATGCTTTCCGGAGCAGCTCTTTTCTCATTGTCAGCTTCAATTAATGATTTCCTGGGACTTTGTGACCTCCCACTGAACGCCTACAGCAGACCTGTGCTAGTGCTGCACCTGGCTGTCACTTGCAGAAATTTTATTCCATTTTCTGCACTTAAAATCGGAAATTATACTGGAAATTAGTGGCTGACAAGTAAAGGATAAAAATTATGATTCATTTATATCCCTGGTAGTTGTCAGAAAAGATACCTGGATATTGTTCCTACAGGCGTTTACGTGTCCTCACTAGCGATGTCATGACAGAGCAGGGTGACTTTATACCCTGCTCCATTATAGGTAACCAAAGGGATGCAGTTTAGTGTGGTAATTCTGGTGCTGACTGAGAACTAAATCCTAACTTGAGGTGAAATTAAACATCAACACTGAACAAATGATAACAGTTGTTAGCACTGCCCAGGTAACTGATAAGATTGTTTTAATCTCTTTTCAGTTTTTTTGGAAATTAAACTAAAGCAAATTAAACCTCTCCAGCCTGACCAGCACTCGACTGCAGTCATGCTTGTCATTTATGCTGGAGCAGCCTGGAGTGAGCTTTCTTCCACTTTCCATATGGAAATCCATCATCTTATGCCCTTTTGGGGGAGGGTAGACAAAGTATCTATACCTTGCTGATGAAGACCATGGCACTCTTCTCTCTGGAGGGGCAGAGCCTGTTCCCTGCCCCTTTCTACCTGGAGACAGCTAAGCAGTGAGAGCACTGGCACTGCCTTGGGGAGCTTTGCCCTCCCTTTATGGCTCCTGTGCAGCAGAATTAATAGTTTGAGCCCTGCTTTATCCTTGGACATGTACATTGGGTCACTGACACCTAGGCAGCCTCTTAGCACTGCTGGCTGACCCCAGTGGTGTCAGCTAGGAACAAAGCGTGTTTCTTGTATGGGAGGGATCTGCTCATAACTACCACTACCAGAAATATACCTATTTTTGGCTGCAACTAGGCTGGAACCTCAGTTTTTATAGAGAAGATCAATGCTAGAGCTTGTGTATAAATGCGCTACTGCTCTTGACTGGCAGAAGACAGCACTGATCTCTGCTACTTGAGCTAATTCATTTGTCACTCCTCATTAGCTTGTAATGGCTTTTACTGCTACTGTTGTTTTTAAGGCTTAGGATAGGAAAAACATATATTTTTGCTGTTTAGGACTAACTCATCCACATATGTTTTCTAGCTCTTCCTGAAGAAGAGAATTGTTTCCAGTAAAAAATCTGCAAGTCCTGTCATAATTACAGTGAATAACCTCCTCTGCAGTCTATAAGATCAAGCAGGATTTTTCATCTTCAGATTAAAAATGTAACAGAAAACCTCAGGGCTAAGGAGAATGAAAATGGAGGTGACGTAGAAAGCATGCCTGAAATCAAGACACATTTATTATCTCATCACTTATGGCCTTCTCTGGCTTAAGATGTCTTATTTAAAATCTGTTCTCTCTCTTTTTCCTTGTCCTGTCCAATCAGAACAAAAGAAAAGCTGAAATGGTTTTAAATGTTAAGACCATGATCTTCAATGCTGGCTTAGTTGCTAGAAGTTAAGTTCTTACCCAATCCATTAAAGGGCACTGGTTTCCCATGTCATATTTAGTTTTGATCACAGCAGAGAAATTGGAAACAATAAATACAGACATAATTTGAAACAGATTTTTAGCTTTCTGCTTGATTTTTTTTTTGCATTGGTTTTTCACTTTTGAAAACATCTGAGTAAGAGTTAACTTGATACTCTGAAAAAAGAAAAAAAGACCTTTTCTCAGTTTCTGTTGGAAAACCTTGCCTTTAAAACAAGATGCTATACAAATAGTTGTGTGCTGTTAGATTGCTGATGACAATTAAGTAGCTAAAGTTCCCCACGGTGGCTGGTGATATTTCAAAGGCAGACTTCTAAAGTGAGGAGATACATTTTTAAAAAGACTGGATGAACTCTGTCCTGCTAAAGCTCCTTCCCTGATTCAGTGCATGTCACTCAGAGCACATGTTGACTGTCAACCCATCCAGGTGTAACTTCATCTATCTCAAAACAAACAAACAAGCAAAACAAAACAAACAAGCAAGAAACAAACAAGCAAACAAAACCCTCAAACACCACCACAAAGCAGCTAAGTAGTCAGCGAGTTGTGACTGATGTCAAGAGTTATGTTCATCTGTCTCCTTATAAGCTAAAACAGGAGGCATGAAGCCAACCTGATGTGCCTGATCAAAAATCTACTCAAGTGTCCTCCACAAGTGGAGAAAAAGGGTTAACAGTTCCAGAGTCGGAGGTTTCTATTCTACAGTTTTCCTCTAGTTCAGCTTCAAACAGGGTAAGGCTACTCTGTATACAGTTTCATACTGCATTAGCAACATCTTGCTTACAGGCTTAACAAGGCCTTACAATAAGTTTCCCCAAGCAGAATCAGGCTCTATTCAGTTAATTTGTTTCCATGAAGCGCCACATTGTGATGACAAGCAGTAAATGCTAAATTAGATCTTTAGTACGTAAATCTTGTAACTGCGTATTTAGAAGTGTCCCTCACAGCAAGGGTTCACAGGCAGGGCTGTGAGCTCTGCTGCCCACCAAGGCAATGCTATCCCCAGGCTGCCTGCATGATTACAAGCAATCTCCTGGAAAATTTGCCCGATGAGAGGGGGGAAGAGGAATTAGACATGTTTTAAAGTTTGAAGTGAGTGATCAGAATTTATCGTTCCACCATGCATTCTTCTGCCCGTGACTGCCTTGAATTACTCGGCAAAGGTAAACGAGCCTAGGAAAGAGAGGGAACAGTTGAAAAGGTCTTGAAAGATGTATGTGATTTCTGCTGGATTTTTGAGACTTTGGAGATGTCATTTCACAAACTATAACGTGGAAGTTCAAGGAAATCATTGTTAGTAAGAGGAAAAAGTAAAAAATCCCAAACCTCAAAAACCCAAACAAGAGACAGCAGGGGAGTGGAAAAAGGAAAAGGTAGTGGCAAAGGTTGAGGGTTTGGAGCAGTTACACCTCTATCTGCAAACTCTTTCTGAAAGCTGCTGACAGAGCTTTGGCATCTGATCATCTCCTAACTGCTGATTAACACAGCACTGTTTTATATTTAACTCAGGCCAGAGCAGGAGGGGCTGGGGGTGGGGTTGCAGTGCTTATAAGGGGAGCACGGCAGGAACAATGTTCCTCTGCATCGGTTTCCTCCGTCTCCCGGCCCAGCTGCGCTCCTTTTCATCATTCACATTTCCCCCAAATGCCTGTTGTCTTTAATTAATTGAGTGTCTTGTAGAAAGCGAGGTGGGGGAGACGGGCAGAGAACAGCTATAGCTACACAATTAAAATAGAAACCATGTCTGCTGAGTTTACTGAATGCAAGTGCTGAAGTGACTAATAAGCTTTTTTACGGTTAATGTTTTGCTCTGAGAACAGATCCGGGAGCAGAGATGGAGGGCATGGATTTTGAGGATAAGAAGTCCAAGAGGTACTGCATGAAGACAAAGCATGTGGCTGTCATCTGTGGTGTCGTGGTAGTTGTAGGTCTTGCCGTGGGGCTTGGCGTGGGATTGAGCAGACCTAAATCTCAACAATCTTCAGGGGTAACAGATCAACCAACAAACCCTCCTCCTACAGTGGATTTGGGTCCCTGTCCTGCTAAAAATGATGACACTGGAGACTGGAGAGATTTTAGACTACCAACTTACATCAAGCCTGTCCACTATGACCTGGAAGTCAAGCCTGAGATGGAGAGAGACATTTACACTGGGACAGTCAGTATTTCTATCGCTTTGGAAAAACCTACCAGCTACCTGTGGCTCCACCTGCGAGAGACCAAGATTACAGAAATGCCTACACTCCAGAAATCCTCAGGACAGCAGATTGCTCTGAACGACTGCTTTGGGTACACGCCGCAAGAGTACATAGTGATGAAGGCAGAAGCAGAGCTCTCTGTCACTGATGAAAGTGATCCCTACATACTCACCCTGAAGTTTCAAGGCTGGCTGAATGGTTCCCTGGTTGGGTTTTATAGGACCACCTACACTGAGAATGGAGTGATCAAGTAAAGCAGTTTTCCTTTTATTTATTAAACTTTCTTCTCTATTTCTACTTGCTCAGGCCTGCTCTATTCCTGTTTCAGCTTCTCAGTCTTGTCTCTCACCAGCTTGCTGACATTTCTGGGCTGTTCTTTAATTTTCTCATTCCCCTAAGGAAGATGCTGTATTCAAAACCCTTTGGCTGTTGACAAGCGAGTGTGGGCTGGAGAGATGAGGGTTTTGTTATTATTCTGCAAAACTTTTTCAAACTCTACTGGTCCCAGGTTACCTTTGAGCTTTGCAAATGGCTTCCTCAGAGAGCTGCAAGGATCGAGGTCTTTTTTTATCTCTGTAGTACAATAAATAGCATATAGCTCTCACCACTCCCTCCTGTCACTCCCCAAGGTAAGATTTTTGGTGTAAAATGCTCTTGTGATAGTTTTCCTGACATTATGCCTCCTTGACATTATAAGCCTGAGGAATATTGAAACCAGAACTTCTCTGTCCCTCCTGCAGCTCATTTAAATTATGGATAAGAAAGTCCAAATTATGAAGGTTATCTTTGACTTGGATTTTTTGTGTTCCAGCTCTTCCTTTTTCAATATATCAATAGTTATTGGAAGACTACAAAGCCTCTTACAGTTCAGTTAACCCATTCCACTTCCAGGGTTTGTACTGCTTTCAGGGTGGAAGCTGGAAAAAGCCATTGCCCACTTCTCAGAGGCATTTCTTCACATTTAACGTGTGGTGAGGACACTCGTGTTTTTCCCAATATTTACGCTTCTGAAGTGACTCATTCCAGTCTTTACGGCTAGAAGATAAACTTGGCTAGAGTTTTCCAAGGCCCTGTAGCAGGAACATGGAGACAAACAGCGGTGTGTTTTTACAGCACTTGTTTGTCCTCCTGGGACAACAGCGTCATGAGTGAGAGTTGCATCAGCTCCACTCAGCTGCTGACAGGCAACGCCAGGAGTAGCAGCAGTGACAGGCAGCAGCAAATCCAAGAGGCAGAAGAAAAAACAAGCACTGATTTTTCATGCTTAAACATAGTTATCTGATCTGGGAAGAAGCCAAGCAGAAAATGGATCGAACCCTAGCTGGCACTTTCCCTTTTGTTTTCCTCCATCTACCACTTCAGTATTGCTCTGACTTGGAAGATGCTTTGAGCATCTGACATCCCCATAGCAGTTTTAGAGTGTAAACACTTAGCATGTCTCTAAGTTGAGGTGGGTCACTTCCTTTTTATTGGTAAAGGATAGCTAGATATTAAATGAATTGCACGCAGGTCTCCTGAGTTACAGACCAGGAGAGATGAGTGTCCATCCCTCAAATCCAGACAGTGTAGGAAGACAAGGACCAAGTATGTGGTGCCAGGAAGGAGAACTTCAGAAGCTAAAGAAAGCATAAAAAGTGAGCTCACTTTGAGTGTTTCTACATCTTAATTTGGGCTTTAGAAACTACATACAATTGCAAGGATGATCCTAGCCAGCAGTCTGAAAACACTCAATACAGAAAAGAACTTATGTGTGTGTTAGGCTTGAGGAGGGCCCTAATAAGAATGAGTGAATGGTGGTTTCCGAAATGCTTTTAATGTGGCGAAGTTTGGGCAGATTGTTTGTGGGGGTGGAAGAGGAGATGTACGTGACAGCAATAAGCACAGCTTTGAATTGAAAGCAACCACCAGCCAAGTTTCTGCTATGTGGTGTGAGGGTAGGTGATAGGATGGGGTGAGGAAGGATGGGAAGGGAAGGCTTTTATTACTCGTTAAAACTGCATTTTCCCCTGGCTTTCTCCTCAAAATCAGTGCTGACTGGAATTAGCTCTTTTACTTAACCTTTGCCTGAGGCAGACATAACTCTCGGAAAATTTCAACCCAAATAGTTCCTATTTTGTCATGTTGTAAGTAAATATAAATCAGATCAGGTAATAGCAAAAGTCAAGCAAGTCTCCTAATAGCAGATGTTAGAGAAGGTGGCAGCTGAGGTGAAAATGAGAGTCAATGTGAAATTAACCCACTCCCCATCCCTTCTGGGCAGTGTTAGAAGCAGCGGGACCTTTTGAGAGAATTAATAACACTGGAAAATCAGCTCCCAGGGCTGAGCTGCTCCCCAGCTGTCAATCTGTGAAGGCGAAGGTTTGCCAAAGCATTGCTATAATGCCTTTTGTTTACAAACTGGGCACATGTCCAGGCTCTGCTGTTGCTTAGATTCAAGTCTCCCACCAGATGTTGTGGAAAACAGGTAGGGGTAGACATGTGCTGAACATGCCTGCAAGTCTGGGATCCTTGGGAGGCTTAGGGAGAAGAACACCTTATTTGGGAATCCTGTTCAGGCAGATCACACAATCCCCATCAGGACAAATGTGCTTCTGGACGTGCCCAGAAGTGGATCTTGACATACCTTGGGAACACAACTACTTAAATTGATGTGCACATGCAAGTAGGGAGCAGGAAAGCAGAAACTTCGGCTTTTTAGACATGGACTTGGCTAGATCCTCCTGTGGGTGCCTGAATCCAGCTGTAAGCATGAAGTCCTTTGGTAAAGCTATTCCTCTGTGCATTTTATTTCCCCATTGATGAAAAGGGAATAACAGCCCTTTCCTACTTGGCATGATGCAGTGAGCATAAATAACTTAGAGTTGTGTTATTTTCAGATCTTAGGGAAAGGAGCACAACAAGAGTCCTTGCCTGGTGGGATGGGTTCTTTTTACTCATCAGTTCCTCTCAAAGAATCTGTTAAAAACCCCCGTTTTATTTTCTCGTTACTATTACAGTTAATACAAAGATGTCACCGCAGCTGGTTTTGATTTTGCATTACTATTAGTGACAAGATATGGCTTCCCTTTTATAGGAATTCTCTCTGTCCTCTGTAAGAGGAAAACAAGAGGCTTGTAAAAGATACTCAGCTGGGCATGTCTCTAACAGGGAGACTTGCATTTAGGATTCTATTGATTAGGGAAAGGCAAAATATTATTTAGTGTACAGAAGTAGCACTGCTGGATTTCTTCATCAAGGAGAAAATTTTCTCAGAAGAAGCAATGGATCTGAATTTAGGGAAAGAATAGAAGAAAAAATGCCTTAATTAGCTCAAGGGGAGGGGGGGGTTGTGCCAAGCCCTGTGCTTTGGAAAAAAAAAAATCATCATGGTTCTAAATGCAGCTGTTTTATTTGGGGAACAACAGCTGGATGCTGGAAGCAGTCTTGCCAGACCTTCACTTCTTATTGCTATTGTCTTTACAACTACCACCTCTAGTTCACATTTAATTGTCCGGACATCAGCAACAAGTAGAAGGGCAGAAGTAACCAGGCACTGAAAAAAATCTTATCTAAAACCTACATTATATAGTTTGAAAGGAAATTACAACATTCTAGTGCCACTTCTATGCATGCCATAGGCTGGAGTTCTCATCATCAGCCTCACAGGAATGGTAGTGCTGATGTCTGTCTGTCTGCCCGCACAAATATTTGAGGATAGATGGATTATCAGCTTATAACTCAACAGAGATATCACAGTGTTATCAGTCTGTAGGAACAAGATATAAATATGTCAAAATATATAGCCAATTTTTTAAGCAATAGCTGTGAAGCACTGCCCTGGGGACTTGAAGTTATCTTCATTGTGAAATAATAGCTTTCAAATCCTACAAAAAGTACAGAGTGACATCAAACAATCTACCAATCGAAAGAAACTCTACAGAGCCTGAAGTTATGCTAAGGTAAATATTCATTATGCTTTCTGCCCATGAACTTTGGAGTTACTATTCCAATGAATGTGTATGGTAAGAACCCAGACATATTACCTCCATCAGGCTTGTAAATGACCCTTGCTGCTACAAGTTCCTAATGACCAGTTTAGTATTTCACCGTCACAGGGAAATGCCAAGGGCAAAAGAAACATTGAAAAATTGGTTGTCAAGTGAGCTTGTAGGATTGCTGCAGACCTGTAATTTATGATGTACACTTTTAATTACTTTTCGGAAAGAAAAACTACCTTAATAAAGTTGGAGCAGCTGTAGAACTGCTGTCAGAAAATGCTCAACATTCCAGATTAATTGAAGAAGCATCTGTGATCCCTTTCACCATCAATCACTGGAGAATACACTCTGCCACTGCGTGGTTCACCAATGAGGGAGCCCAATGTCACTGTGAGAAGCAAGCACGATATGAACATTCACCTTACTTTACGTGACCTTTATTGTCTAGGTCCTCCAGTTGTTTTTGCATAACTGAGGTGACTTTCTAAACTCCTTAACATGGGTAGCATAGCACCTGTTATCTACTAGGATATTCGCCTGAACTTCCCGTGCTTTCTCCAACAGCTTCATTAACGGAGTCAGGGCAGCATAACAGCATCAGCAGAAAAATGTATGTGGTAACTGCAGAAGAAATACACAAGTAAGATGAAATTTTAGGGACACGTATGCAATTCCAAGGTGTTTTCTCAGGAAATGTTCAAGACTCCAGTCCCAAGATATGCTCCAGTGGGTAAACAACACATGGAGTGACTTAAGTAAAAATACCAAGATGCTAATTTCCTTTCAGATTATATCATCGGTAGTTTATTTTAGGCACGAAAATCAATGGGAAAGCTCATCAGGAAGGTAAGCAAAATTTTTACCATCCATGAGGGGTCATTCCTACCTTACTGCCTGGCTCCAAAGTCTTTGATGACAAGCGATTTGCTTTAGCTTTTGCTCTGAAACCTAGGCAATGTTGATTACAGAGGTAATGCCTATACAATGTCAGCTCATGCATTTCTGGTGTCGCCTACTTTTATGGATAGACAAGTACACACAGATATTTGTAATTGACTTTAGTTCATGGAATTGCTAAAAAAATACGCTTAGAAATTGCAGATAAGTTTTTAAAGGTATATAATGAAGATTTGCCAATGTGTTGTTTGTTTAAAGGAGCATTGCAGCTACTGATCATGAGCCAACAGATGCACGGAAATCATTTCCTTGCTTTGACGAGCCCAACAAAAAGGCAACTTACAACATATCTATCGTCCATCAAGACGCATACCAAGCACTTTCAAACATGCCGGTACAGGTATGTATTTCCAGCTCTGCTGCCTAAGTGGAATGGTTCTGTAAAGCCACTGGAAAGCTGGCATAGATCAGAAAGTCCTGACACATTCATAGACTATACCATCCACACACTGTAAAGCTAATGCTTAATAAATATTCCGTAAAACAGGACTGGTTGGTTGGTCGGGACTCCCAGTGGTCCAGCAGCACACGACATCCAAAGCAGAAATGAAACATCTCTTCTGCCTCTAGCTAGCTGGCCCTCTATTCAGATTTTCTAGATGAGCATCCCCTACTAACTGCAATGGCAGGTTCTTCCCTCAAATCAGATGGATTCTGGAAGGCAGCTGCTTCTCAGATGGGAAGTCTAGAATAATCACTGGAATGGCATAATGGCTCAAAGCGAGGGTCTGCTGATCACAATCTAATGGAAAAGGATACTGATAGCAAGAAAGTCTAGGATTATTATCTTTAATAATACAGGATCTGAAATCCCATCTGTCACCTCATGGGTGTGGACACTTGTCAGTCCACCATGACTGTTATTTCCTACATAATCTATTCCTGGACCTGACGGGTCAAATTCCAAGTTTTGTATGAAATTCAATGGCATCATTTATTTGCCTCTGGGCTTTCTGGGAGAAGGCTGAACGGCATTAATTTGGGAGAGTTTCTAGTGAATAGTTTAACTGAGTGTCTAGTCCAATGTATGATTTTTAATGAATATGTTCTAAAGTGGGACACAAACTGCAAAGTTTGGTTTTTGTGGTTTGGTTTGGTTTGGATTTTTGTGGGGTTTGTTTGCAGGAGATTTTTCGTTTTGTTCTTTTTTTTAAGAAAAGAAGAGCTTACAGCCCCTAGGCTGTTGACATTTGCATCTTCGCAGTCACTCCCCCAACCCAGAAATCAAAGGTCTGCTTTACTGTGTACAGTTTCATTTAGAGTCCCCCAAACCCTAACTATCCCCTAGCAATGCAGCTGGGAGAACTCTTACCAATCTGACACAGCTGCCTTACAGATCCTTTGCAAATTTAAAGCTCTGACCTATTGTTTTGAAAAGTATTTCTATGATACCCAAAAAACCACCGGGCATTTTGATGGACAACATATGAAAGGAAAGTGTTCGCTGTACCTTTCCCCACAGACTTCAGATAAGTGAGGGTACCAGCAAGGAAGGTGAGGGGATGAGACTTGATGTTATAAAGATTTAGCGGGTTTCAATATTTACTTTACACCTTTACAACTAGATGTTGCCTGGAGTGTGGACATAAAAATTATGCTTTCAAAGGGCTAACTAACTACTGCTTGTTAATTATTTTGCTAAATTCCAAGTAGAGGCTGGGAAATGTGGATTATGCTGGGTTCATACTCAGGTTTGACTAACAGGTGATAGGAGGGCACTTTTTCATCTGGTGTGCTCACAAGGTTGGTAGCTCTGTTCTTAGAGGTGAAAGAACTTTGGGAAATCTTTTCAGTGGGTGAAAATGTAATAGTTTGTAGATGTAAGGCGTGTTGAGTGTTGCACGTCCTGTAGTGGTTTTGGTGGTGTGGAGCTTTATAATCACCATGACAAAATTAGCTCAACGAAATGAGAAACTTGTACATTGCATTTGCACTTTTCACTGCATTGATTTTTTTTTCTGCTTTTTCACTGAAGTTCTAGCTTTGTTGAAAGAAACAAAAGACATCAAACTACAGTCAAAATGAGTGAAATAAGAGAAAAATAGATTGTGAATAGCTCAGTGAAAAGGGATTTGTGAACATGTCTGTGAAAATGTGTTTTTTGCTTATGGAATCAAATTACCCATAACATTCACTATCTGTGCATTACTTATGCTGTATTTATAACAAACAAATCTCATGAAGTATTTTATCTCTACCAGAAGGTTAATGTCTTTTAGACACTGTTTGGTTTTGTCCTATTTAAGTTAGTTGTCCACTCAGAAGCACAAGAAATTATCAGATAGGCAACAACAGATAACAGATAGCAGAAATAACTATTTAGAGGATGAGTCACATACAACAGGTTGTAGGTTTGGTCACATAGTTCAGTTGAGAGTTAAGGACTTTTGGGAAAATGAGGAATGATTTTTAATTTATTTACAAAATAAAACTACGATCAGCACTAAACAACCCACCGATTAGCAGTGCTAATTTATATCTGAATGAGTTCAGGACAGATTCATTAGACTGGTCTTTACCCTAAGTAGCATCTCTGCAGTCCCTGACTCCTACAGGATGGATGTATTTAAGAGAGAAGAACAACCAGTCTCTTCTCTGATCTGTCCAAAATGATGTTATTTTATGCAAGTATTTCAAGAACAAAACAGACTAGCATACACTGGAAAACTGCTGTTGGCAAAAATCCCTGTGCATGTGAATTATTTCAAATCCTTGATGCAAAATTAGAAGCAGGTAAACTTATTTAGTGCAGAAAAACAAAGTCCAAGTTTGTGTATTGCAGTATTGCAGAAAAAAAACATTTTGTCTGTTCTCATGCCATCAGCAATGAGATGCCAGAAGAGGTGAACCCAGAGAGGTGATTTATCACTCCTGTGTAGTTGCAGCCTTCACAGAAATATTGTACCCTCTTCTGCATGTGTTTGCAATTTCAAAAATCAAATTAATTATTTTTCCATTTCTGCAGCAAACGGTACAACTGGGTGACGGTTGGAGTCGGACAACTTTTAAGAAGTCAGTTCCCATGAGCACTTACCTGGTCTGCTTTGCGGTGCACCAGTTTCAGTGGATAGAGAGAATATCCGATAGTGGAATACCTGTAAGTCCTGTCGCAGCCTGAACATGGTTCCGGTGACAGATGTACTGTGATCTGCATTAAAAAAAAAAAAAAAAGGGACATCTCTTTTTACGGTACAAATAGGACTATATGACTGTGTATTTGCTCTAATATTCTTTATTTTTCAACAGTGGCTTAAGGCAGCTGCCCAGTGTAAGTTCTGTACAAACATAGAAGTGATAGTATCTGCCTAAACAGATGGACATTTGGTAGGTGCCCTAATGAAATGAGTATCCAAATCCATAAAATTTAAATAGTTCCTTTATTCAGATGCAACAAGCAGTCCAATCCAGTTCTCCTATAGATTCAAATTTCCTGAGGTGCAGCAGATCAGGCGCAAGGAAATCACAACACATTACAGTGTATCACAACCTGAAAGCCTAAATACCATTTTCTCCTCAATATAAAGTCCTCATTTAGCCTAAACCTAGCCTGGGATTCTCAATCCACTGTTAAGTATTTGTTGGTTTACATCTTTTTTTCATCTGAGACAGAGGATGAGCCCAGAGCTGTATGCTCTTGCTGCTGCCCTTCCTTTCCCCTTAGGGGTGTCTTGCAGTTCAGCTGAGCTGGCAGAACTTTCCTCCTCTTCTGGAGACAGAGACACCAATGGATGGGGAATCTGTCCCCAAGCTCCAGCCAGACCGCTGTTCCCCAAGCAAGTAAACTCTTCCTAAGTTTCTCCATCCAAAAAAACTCGGCAAATCCTTCCCTACTTAAAGCTGTCCACCGATGAGAAAGTCTGCCTTGTATAAATCTCTGAAGTGCTGATCCAGTTCTCAGCAAAATCTTCCTGCACAGCACTGTGCTGAGACCTCCCTCTTATGAGCTCTTGCTAGCATCGTGCTGTACACTTATATTATTGCTTGATAAATAACTAAGGCTAAATTACTCTTAGCCAAGCAAATGGAGCCTAGTTTGAGGTAAAGATGCAATATTCTTAGATCCCTGCTGTTTGCCTGAGTAGTTTGCAAAACGTTTTAGGCCACCCAGCCACACAATTTTGTTAACCAGATGGTCTCCAGCACAGCTGCTCCATTCACTATCAGAGACAGGACTTTGGTTATTTGTCCTCGATATATTTCCTCCAGAGTTTAGTTATTTTAAGAATCAGAACTTGTGCAGCTTTTGTAGAACATATTACGGTAGTGGGAAAAAAATGCTGAAGATGTATGTAAAACGTTTTATTTTCTAGATGCAAAAGTTAACATTCTCTGCTTGTCCATGCCACTTTCCAGAGTATGGCTCTCAAGTCAATATTTGTTTGGGGTTTTTTTCTTCAAGCAAAACAGTAAAGCCCACAATGTTCCTGACTGGTTGTAGCTTTTCTAAATAGAAGGGAGTGTTCACTGAAGAATGGTAATTAAAGTGTGTGTGTGTATAAGCAGGGGTATTCATGTCAGTACAGAGGTTGCCTGAAGAGATGTCTTCTAATTCAGGTCTTGGTTACTACATATTTTATTAACACTATTAACTAAACAATGTCTGAGGACTTGCCTGCACTAAAAAACCTGGGTTTTAAGCGAGGTTAACATCATAACTGTTTCCTTTCTCTTAGCATGGACATAGTTTTATCAATATAAAATTTATGTGTAAGTTTTTTTTTTAATTAAGGGAGGCACATAAATGCCAACACTAAAAATTACCTTTTACCCAAGAAAAACAGACTATCTCTAGAGTTTTTAACCAGATATTTAGAAAGTCCTCCAAAGCAAACAGTTCCTTTCTAAAGGAGCAATGAGGTATTTAGATTCACCAGCTGCTGAAAAGAACATTCCACAATTTGCTATATGAATTGCTAGCAATAAATCCCTCAGCCAACAGAAAATATCCATGTGATCCATATGTTGCTTTCATAAACAGCAACAGCATACAACTTACATGACATGGTAAATTATTTAAAAACTCTACCGTTCACTCTGAAAGCCATTGCCCTAACAAAGACATTAATGGAATCAGTGGTGGGAAATGTGTCTACAGCTGTAAAGGATGCTCCTGAGCTGATTACCTGTCAGGTACCAAATGTCTGGTTTGGAAAAATCACAGAGGAGATTATACAAATGAAACCCAAAGTCAGTTCTAGTGCATGATGAACGTTTTGGAAACCATTAATATGGATCAGCTAGGGGACCAAAGACTGCTAAATTGGGTAAAGAGCTTACTGAAGTGGAAATTGCAGATTGTAATTGCAAACTGACCCTGAGGGAAATCCCCTGGCTGGAATGGATTCTCTATTGAATTTCATAAGCTTTTTTTGGTTTTGTTTTTTCATTCCAGCTCTATTTATGACCACTTTCCCATCCTCCCCTCTTGTTGGAGGAAGTGCAATTTCATGGTATTGAAATCAATGTGCTGTCAGGCTCCGAGACAGCTCCTAGAATAGGCCAGCTGCTTTGTTCAGTTTGAACCCTAAACTCCTGGCTGCAAGACAGCATTGAGGAGTAAACAAGCCTCACCAACACAGACAGAAGAATGTGCCCCATTCATGAGACACAGAGCCTGCAAAATGGGATGGATCCATTTTCCTGAAGCCAGAAACTTCACTCCTTATGAAGATCTCTTACTTTCCATGCTGAAGATTTTGAGGGACGGTGAAGAGAAAAGCCTACAGCTCCTGGCAGTGGACACAGCAGCACTGTAGCTCTGCTCCGGGGCAGAAATCTGTGTGAGCTTTGGGACAAAGACATGGAGGGAAAGACCCCCAAAAGACTCCATAAATTCTCAAGTCAGACTTTGTCTTCACGATGTAGAGACAACATCCCAAAAGGCTTTTTCAAGCTGTAGGTCTCCTCATCATAGTTTTAGGTGCCATAAGGACTCTATTTTACCAGGACTTGAGGTTTCCTATTGCTTGACAGCGATAGCCAAAGCAGTCCCAGGCACCAAGCCTCAGGGGTGGAAAGGTCAGCACTCAACACACTGTTTTTTGCATTTAGGAAAAAAAACATGCTCAGATATGCAAGTGGAGCACAGGAATAGTCACTCATCACACATAGGGCTACCAAACATGCCAGTTTTCCTGGACCTGCCTGCTGGGATGAGAGAGAGCTGATTTTTGTCTGAGATTTGCAGAGGAGCAGCAGCCCTGCAGGCACCGTAGCTGTGACTGGGTGTTATGTGGCCTGAGGTCCTGGGCAAACAGCCACTCCATGTGGTAAATACACTGTCTTCAAAGGGTCTGGGGTCTTCAACCATCCAAGGACACGAGGAAATTATGATGATAGCAGGTAGGAAAGGTAGAAAGAAATCAAAGAAAATAAGGTGTTCTAAGGCTTCAGACACATTTCAGGGCAGATGTGCTCCATCAAATTAGTCTGATGGGGTCAGTCCAGACCAATGAATTGTTCAGAACAAGTGGATTCCCTTCAATTATTCTTGTCCAGGCTTCCTTCTTGAGAAAACAAGGCCATGGGAAGGAGGAGCTGGTATGCACCCAGGCCCTGCTCCAAGCTTGGCCACTGAGAGCTTCTGGACATGGGTCTTTCGAGTTTTACAATTTCAGCATACTGTGGACAACGTGCACAGATCGTGCTGACTTGGTCTCTCTCTTCTGTACATTCGAAAAGCTTTGTTGAATAAATGTGTTAGGGAACAGAATTCAGTGTTCGGGCCAGTCTCTCGGAGAGAACTTGCAGTGTTACAAGTATGTATGTTAAATGACTTTTCAATGCTTGCCACTTTCTAATTTGTTTTAACTGAAGACTGCTCTGATTGTCTCTCTCTATTTTACAGCTGAGAGTTTACGCCCAGCCACTGCAATTACACACAGCAGAGTATGCAGCAAATGTAACAAAAATCGTATTCAACTTCTTTGAAAAGTACTTTAATTTGAGCTATTCTCTTCCAAAACTAGGTGATTATCAATATTTATATTTTTTCATTTTGCTAATTTACTGTCATGATTATGTTTCTCCTACAGGTCTCTGTGCTTTGCTGGAAAACAGCATGAAAGCATTTGGTTGCTAACTGCTGATACTATGACAGGATGTTTTAAAACTGTGCCCATGTAGTTCAAGATGTTCTTAAATGTCATGATGGGAGGGCTGATCTCAGTTACAGTTTAGTTACCGGTTCTCACAGTTCTGTTTGCTGAAGCACTGGTCCTGGCATGGTTATTTTAAAGCGTCTCGTGGAAAATCAGGGGAAGCATTGGTGTCATCAGCAAAGGAACATCATGAGCTAAAATACAGCCAGAAGAAGTTTGAGAAAAATATGTACCACTTCCATGGGAACTTCTGGACAAAAGTCAGCAGTGAGATAAGTGAAGATGTAAACTGCCAGAGAGTATGTCATACTATTTATTAACCTTAGTGCAAAGTGGGTGTGTATCCACTTCTTAGAAAGAAAGATGAATGTGGTCCAGCATATAATCTGTAGTTTCTACTGCTGGGCTAAATAAAGATCCAGAGCTAAACAAGAGTGGGCACGCTGTCAAATTTCACCCATGGTTACAAAACAAGCAAAGAAAAAGTGCACTTGGGCATCCTTTAGCTTGGCCTATCTGGACTCTGGATCTGATTTGTGCAGTTTGAACTAGAAAGTTGGGAATGTAATCGGAGTTTTCGAAATGCCCCCTCCTAAGACCTCCAAAGAGATAATTCAGTTAGGCTCATGAATTTATAAAGATGGAAAAGTATTAATTACAAACAAATTAGCGCAATGTACTGGGGAAAGAAAACCCCAAAACTTTGAAGACAATTAACAGTGCTATGCAAATTTTTTATTGGCTATTCATACATGCACCTGTCAGGCTAACTTGTGTTACTTTAACAACAGAGTTTTACCTCCTCCTTTCAAAACATCATCTGAGTTTACTGTAAAGCTTCGTTTGCATTTCAGTGACAACTGAATTAAAGAATCCAGTACAACATGTTGTTTTTTCACACACTGGTCCCCAGTAACAACTGGGACCATATCTCACCTATGCTTCATATTCAAACTTTCATTTCCATAAAAGCCTGGTGACTTGGTCACATCAGCATATGGATAAGGGTCTGTCTGGACTCCAGGGTGGACTAGTAACCCCAGGTCAGCACTATCACAGGGTGGATGCTCTTGCAGATTTTATACTGTTTTTCTCAGAATGTCTATTTCTTGGATCACAAATCTTGACTAACTATGTTGTTCCCTCAGTATTAGAAGTCATCTAGACCAAACCTGATGAATCAAATGTGTTTCATTTAAATATTGTATTTCACATTGATTTATGGCTTCTGGCATTGCCATTCTCCTTGTGATCCTTATTTTGATGTTAGTGAAGCTCCTGCGAGACTATCAGCTTTGATTCTATAATCAAGTTGTTTAAATTAAAATAATTCCTATCTTCTGTTAAGGTGGAGTGAGGGTTGTTTGTTCTATTCAGTTTTAAATCTATCTGTAGTTTTTCACTAACTCATAGAAAGGCTGTGGTCATTATCTGCAGAAGAAAATGCCAGTCCAATTGAGTCCACAATTCTCATTTAAACTTCTATTGATTACTGACCATAAATGAGTGACCCCGCAAATTGCCAGGCTAGAAGCAGATGTTGTTCGCTGCATGGGGAATTTATTTCAGTTAACGTGTCAATAAATATTTTTAATATAACAGTGTGACAAACAATGACGTGCCTCATTATGCTCCAGATAGTTTCGGGAGGTTTACTGCATGCAGCGCGTCTCCAGACAATACTATTAATTTCTGGAGCTCAAATTAAGTATGTATGATACACATGCTCCCAGGAGGTGGCACAGCATCACCTCACAGGACAGATGCTCAGCTGGTGCAGCTGATCGCAGCTCTGTTCATCTCAGCACAGCCAGGGTGCTCCTATCAGCTGCTGCAGGCCAGTTCCCTGCTTCTTAAACACAGGTAATGGGGCTGCAGCCCACGGCTCTAAGTCAGAACCACCAACGATAAGCAAAACAGGTTGTGAATATACAGAAAGAGGACGAGCTAAGTGGCGCAAGGGATACAGTTGTAATCATGTTCTCTTTCTTTCAATGTAGATAAAATAGCTATTCCAGATTTCGGGACAGGTGCTATGGAGAACTGGGGGCTGGTCACATACAGAGAAACAAACCTGCTGTATGATCCCAACGAGTCGGCCTCTTCCAACAAACAGAGAGTAGCTGCAGTGATAGCCCATGAGCTCGTCCATCAGGTATGTTTTGGGACACGACTCATTTTTGCAGTGCTTCAAATATGGAGTCACACCGTTTTAGTCTTGGAAATACTGCCATTAACTCCGTCTCGGGATCTTCTACGTGTGCTCACAATTAGAGTGCAAAGTATCGTGTTAAAACAGGTAACTATTAGAGCATTAAAGTACCTTCACTACTGCCTTGAATTATTTTTTAGGATGTAGATGCTTGGGTGCAGACTATCAGCCAGCTTATGAGAATCTGTCTGAAATGTCTTAAAGGAACTAATTTGCATTTGCAGATGTCTCTCTTGGGCAAGCAAATAGGGACAACTATACACTGTGGAGGCTGTCTGAAAACACATCCTTAAAAGCACAAATCAGCAAATCAAGAGGAAGAAACTAAAAATATTTTCAGTGGCACATGAATCATTAGCAATCTCCTCAGTAACACGTAATTTTGTAATAAAAGTGATGTTTCAACACAAGGCGAGGCCTGAATTCCTATTTAAATGACAGAATTATGATAATTTTCATCTGGCAACAGGAATAAAAGTGAACAAATACATTTTCTACGTGGAGATGTGAGATACTGAAAGATACATCTACCATTAGCTAACACTACATCTTTCAATGTTTATCATTGTAGTGGTTTGGAAATATTGTGACCATGGACTGGTGGGACGACCTGTGGTTAAATGAAGGATTTGCCAGTTATTTTGAGTTCCTGGGAGTAGATGCTGCAGAACCAGATTGGCGAATGGTAATTATTTCTGTCTTGTGGAGGGTTGGCAGGGCTGGGGGAACATTTTGGAAGGGGGCAGAGGTTAGACAAAGGTGATGAAGACTTAAAGTATATTTATGGAAAGCTAACATAAGGCAGTGTAACATAAACAAAAAGTTGCTTTGAAATTTTCCGTGTACCTATGCTATGGTCTGAAACTAGCCGAAGTAAACTTTGTAAAGTATTAATCTGCAGGGAAAAGTCACTCTTTTTCAAGAAGTGAGTCAAGTGTTTGGTTACTATTATGACAAATAATGCCTTGGTGGATTTTGGACAGAGCCTTAATAATTTTGCAATGTTGTTTAAAGGTCTAACCCTGGAAGACAGAGATTCTCCTTTACTTTTTGTGTTTAGTTGGGCTGTAGTGTCTCTTCATAAGACACGTCTTAGGATTGTTATCCAGCCTGGTGAGGGCTGAGAACCTGGGCCTGTCTTCACAGCTTGGGCTACACATCAAGGAAAATATCAGATCCCCCATGCAGCTTCTGCCAGCATTTTAAATGTCATTTCAAATGCTCCAACTCACACAATCTCTACTCCGCACAGTGCAAAACCAGGTAGTGACGGTGGATGGCCCACAACGCTGCCTGTGCAGCAAAACCAACTCCAAACACTCTAAGGGGGTTGCAGGCAAAGAGGGTAGCGTTAAATATGCATTATACTCTGACAAATAATAACGGAGTGTGAATAAAGGGAAGTTTCTTGCTTTCTCCTTGCTCCCCTCCCAAACAGATGTAATGGCACATAGCATGCGTATTTTCCCCAGCTGTCCAGTTGTAATGAGACTCTGTCTATTAGAAAATATATAACGTAGGATAGTAGAAGGAATCAGGGTAGGTTTTGCATAGGCTGAGCTTGTTGTCAGAATCTACTAGCCCCTGAGCCTAATAACTTTAGAAGCAGGCAGTGTTTACTCAGTGCCTCATCTGCCTCCCTCCCTGGTCCCCATAAATGTCTCTTCTCATCCATGTTACGTGAGGCTGAGAACCAAATCATTCCTGGATCACTTTTTTTACATTTTGAAGTAGGAGATCTGTTGTGCTACCTACGTAAGTAAAACGTTATTACTGAGCCTAAAATTTAAAAGACTCTTTTGTATCTAGACACTATGTTTATTTAAGATCTAGAGTCATTTCGGTGTTATCTTCCTAGTGAATATTAAAAGAGAAAAACTAAATAGAAATTCAGTCTTTTTTGGTCAATATTGATTAGGAAGTAGGGGGATTTTGCATGTCACTTCATCTTTTAAAAAAAAATATAATCACTTTTTGGAAGTTATAAACCTTGGGATGGGGAATCCTGCCTTCTTCCTCCTGCCTTCCCTTCCTCCCCAGCTCATTTTTCACAAGAGGTGCCCATAATGCTTTGCAGATATTGTCACATCACTGAAATTGGTAATAAAGGCTTCTTTTTTGCCTACTGACTTTTTTGTTGTTGTTATGAGACACATGGGAAAACAGGATTTTTCAAATGGTAACTTATGTTAGTTGAGGAAAATATGTATCCCTCCCTCTCAGACATAAAGTAAGAGTTCGCAAGTCCTTCTTTAGAGGAAGCAAAATTTAATTCCAGCTGCCTCCTCCTTGAGAAGCTCAGTTCAAGCTTCTTATTTTGTGTAGTTAGGCATATAGAACAGCCTTTGTTTCTATTCTAACATCTTCTCTTTCTCAGCTTGAACAGGTTCTAATTGATGATGTGCTTCCTGTAATGAAGGATGACTCTTTGCTGTCTTCCCACCCGATTGTGGTTGATGTGTCATCTCCAGCTGAAATCACCTCTGTGTTTGATGGGATTTCCTACAGTAAGGTAAGATACCCTCCTCTTCTGACTTTGGATTCAAAGAAAGTGGAGACTTGGGAGAGGAGATAAGAGTCAGGGGAGCTTGTAATCATAACTCCTAACCCACCTGGGCAGTGAAAACAGGAAAGTAACTTTCTGTCTCACGTTGCTCACATTATCTCAGCCACTCAAGAAGCCTTAGCAAAGATGGGCAATCACCAGCCTCTGCTGGCCTTGTCCCTAAATTAGGAGATAACTTAGCTCCACGTTTCACTGAGAGTTGTGGAGCTCAGGACTGAATTGGGGTACACTAGTCTGTAGCCCAGAGATGGTAGAGGGCATCTCACTAGGTATTTGATAAGTTTTTTGCTCATCCTTGGGCTGTCCCTGTCAGTCATGAGGACCTGTGCCTATCTGAGCTCTCTCAGGAGCCAGCTGGAACCAACTGGAAGAATCCCTTGTGTCACGGGTCAGCTATGTCCCAGACCTGTTGCTTCTGACCCTCATACACCATGTTTGTGCTGACAGCTTCTTGTACGACTCTGTCTGATGCCGTAACAAGTTTCCACTGAACATGCAAAATCGACCATTATTAAATCCTACTTGTTGCTTTCCCTCCAAGCTCCCATTATCAGCTAAACATAACATATTGCATTGCCTTTAGCATTAGCTGCGCTGGAGTCTGTAGCTGTAGATATTACTTTTATTAGCTAGACTTGATCCATCCATTTCCATCAAGTTTTCTGTTTTCAATTGTTAAATCCTCTGCCCAACAACACAACCACTATTTATTGCATCATAAATGCCCCACAGTCAAATCATAAACTACGTGAAAACCTGCCTTGTGTAACACTGTTCTTAAATCAAACTAACTTAAGAAACATACAGAGCTAAATCAAATACTCCAGACAAAAACGTATTTTAGTACTGAGCTAAGTAAGAGACACTTTGGCATGGTCTGAAAAAAACAACTGAGAAAAAAAACCCTAGCTTTTACTCATCTTTTTGTGCCTAGATAATTGCTACGTTAACTCATTTTTTTTAAGCTAAAACACTTGAGGACTCATGCATTGTTTGGGAACAGTCTGCTTGGGATGTAATTTGGCTTGGGATATAATTTGGCTTGAATGAGAAAGTCTTTGCGTAGATTTAGCTCAAATTACTGTTGGTATTTATATATAAATGCAGGACAAAATTAACTTGTTTCTTTCTGGCTTTATTTTGGCTTCTCTTTTGCATGTTTCTTATCAAAACAATCTCCTCATGATGTTGTTCGTCACTAAACAAATAAAGCATAATTTGGAATGCTCTCTTAGTTTTACCGGAGCAATTACAGGGTTTATATAATCCTAAAACTCCAATGAATTGCCTAAGGCTCTGTGGAGTCATTGCGATGGACTCTCTAAGGGAACCTCTGACTGCTTTATGATTGGTAGGGCGTTATTCACGGAGGAAAGATGTACTCCAGTAGAGCTGGTGACTACACAATTAATGTATATAATGCTTTTAATCCACTCTTAAAAAGCAATTGTATCTCAACTCTTTTCCAGTTTAATCTTCTCTCTTAGGGTGAAAAATTTAGTTAAAGTAGCAATGAGATTTTTTTCTTTGGAAGTTCAAACATTGAATATCTTTTCAGAAAACAGATATTTAAATAAGTTCTGCTAGAAATTCTGCTAGAAATTGGGTCTTGGACCCCCACATTTATGGAACCTACTTGGCTGTTACTACAGCTTTCTAGGATAAGTCATGCGGGTGTTGAGAAAAGACTTTCCCCATATCCCCTTTAGACAAGGTCAACTATTCAAGTCAAGGTCACTCTTTTGAGCCTCTCAAATAGTTACAGAAAGTTATGGAAACACTGGCGTTCCTGTAACTGGTGGTTTTGTTAGCATGACTTTTTCTCAAACGTACTCCTTCATGGACTGTAGGGGAGGGAAAGGAGTAGGAGACTGAAAAGTAGTAGCAGAAAATGCAAGGAGCTAACTATACATTACAATTTAAAGCAAAAGAAACTTCCACTGCACACAAATGCATTCGCAAGTGTGTATTTCTTCTCTGATTTCTAATATCAAGGAGAGAAGGTGGTCTATGAGAGGTGATAGCGGACAAGAAGTGTCTAATAGACAAAGGTGAGGGACTGAGATACCCTAATGCACACACATAGCTTTATGATCACCATTAATCATAAGTAAGCTTCTGATTACCACTAATGGATACCTGTTCTAAATTTCACTGAATCATTTTTTAATGATATTTTGTGGCAAACACATTAAATTATCGTGTCAGAAAAGAGTCATCTGCCGACCACCTTGACTCCGCACCAATAGTCCGGAGAGCACTCAGAAGCATATCTGTTCAAATAGTCCCTCTGCTGTGACTCGTGCAGTCAAGTTGATATTCTCACACACGTAAACAGGGGAGACAGGATTTACTGAGAATTCAGATGACATTCTTGTTGTTGTGGAACAACTGGATTTTTAAACCATTCATAGAATTAGGTTCTCAGCTGTGCTATGATTTAATCTGGAATATGAAAACACGCTAATCCTAAAATCGTATTTTGCATTCTAGATTGTGCTTGCACTGCCTTTTTTTTTTTTTTTTAATATTTTGTACCCACTCTGTTCTTTGTTCCACACGACTCTTCTGCTTCTCTATTCTCTCTTCTCTCTTCCCTTTGTTTCTCTCTTCTTTCAAGGTCCTAATTGTTGTTTGGGGTCCTTTTCTTTGACACTCAGGTAAATAACTTCTCCGGTCCCAGTTCTACACGGCTTCAGAGGCCAACACTCTTCCACCAGTCCTCAGCAGAGTTCATTCTGAACCTTGAGATGGCATCTCCACCATGTAAAACCCCAGACTTGCAGCATTTCTGAAGCTGGGTGCTCAGCAGAAATCGGTTCCTCTATCAGGCTGTGCTGCTGGTCAGGGCTGCTTCCCCAGCTGCCCTGTCCTGTTCAAAGTGACACAGGGAGCCCCGCTCGCACAAACCAGCAGAGTGGTGGGACAGTGACCCCTGACAGCAGGGCTCGGGAGCCCTTGTGCTGGCAGAGCTGAACTTGGAAACGGGCATCTGATCCCAGCTGAAAACAGCTCTCACATCCAGAATTAAGCTCCAGGAGGCAGGCATGCTGTGCACAAAGGAATTAGAAAAACCACTTCCTTAGTCAGATGGATGGATTCTATTTTTGCTTTATAAAATATTCATTTGCACGTTCTTTTTTAGGAGAACAGAAATCCAGTGTTAGAGCAGCATGGAATGACCTTCTCCCCTTTCCCTTTGTCCTCAGGGTGCATCAATCCTCAGAATGCTTCAAGACTGGATTACACCAGATATCTTCCAGAAAGGCTGTCAGGTAAGGGTGGCACCAAAATATACCAGAAATGCAGCTCATCCCCATGCAACAGTAGCAAAGCCATCATTCAAAAAGTACATATCAGAGGTCCTGGTATTAGTAGCAAAAGTATTTAATTCATTTCAGTATTGAGTGGACAATGTCAAGGGGAAGAACTTTCATACTCCCACAGAAGCAGGAATGTGAACTGCATGAAGATTTGATAGCCTGCCAGTGACGACTTGAATTCATGACAGCTTTTGGTGGAGAAACCTCCTCCACCCTGCTGTCATCCTGTTGTCAGCGAGGAGCACTCGTTCAGTTGTATGCAGCTTCATATGGCCACAGTCCTCCAACCCGCCCAAGCCTGCTATGCATTCTTACATCTTACAAGCTCATCCATGCCCTGACACTTGATGCTGGAGTGCCACTCCTAGAAAGCCAAGGGAACAGGGAGCAGAAAAGAGATGTTGAACAGTTCATAGTCCTTCCTCATGGAGAATAAAACATGATGATACAAGGCAGGAGAAAGGAGCCCTCCCAGAAAGAGAATGTTATTCGTCCTTTGCTCTGAACCAACATCTGTCATCTCTGAAGAATTACAGCACAGATTTACCACATTTGTTCTTCCCTTCTTCCTGGAGAGCGCTTTCATAGGCTGCTACAAGATGGTCGTATTTTTCCTTTCATATATTCAATCAGGACAGTTCCCCAGTATGGGAAAATATAGCCACCTTGTCCACAAGAGACTAATAATTCCCTTCAGAGCCTTCAAGAACATTAAATCAGGTAGCTGTGGCTAACAGTGAAACAAACAGCACCATCTACTGACTAAACATCACCAGGATCCAGATAACAGGGTAGGAAAGCACTCCTTAAGCAACCATGTAAGACACAGGACAGGAATAGTGTTTAGGAGGTGCAAACACTTAGCTGAATATCATTATTCCTTGTAACGGTCCTTTTGATTACAACTGAGAGGTGACCAGACTTTCCTACTTCCACCCAGAGTTCACAGCTACTGAAATCTCCTGAAATAGCTTCCTCCTTCTAAACAACCTCTTACATTAGACAGAAATTTGCAACAGGTATGTTGTTGTCCATTCCAACAAAATACAGAGAACTCTCGAAGTACAAATTTATTTCATACTAAGAAGTCACACTGAAAAATGCTGGCTTCTAGCATTACAGGATACATTGGAAAGGAACTTCATCAGCTGAATATCGATCCATTTAACCTCATACTCACAATATGACCTCTCATGGGTAGACACGCTGTACAACTGATCCTGTTTGAATATGTGTATTGTTTTCATAGGTAAAGAAGAAAGACCTGGTAGTATTTTCACAGTCTTCTACCTCTCTCTAGGCATATTTGAAGAAATACCATTTCCAGAATGCCAAGACACAACAATTTTGGGAAGTTCTGGAAGAGGTAAGTTTTGCAGCATCTCAAACCCTTGCTAAACAAATGTTACATTTCTTGCCCACTGATTTCAGCTTCCCAAACTTTTTATATTCTGCAGCTTTTCTGTCAATAAGAGATCACAAGCTAGGCAGCCTCCTAATATGTTCAACATATCTTATTTCTAGCAAATATATATTATTTCCTCTCTTTTTGGCAGAAGACTCTGGGAATGGAATAAGACACAAGAAAAGAAGCCTTACCAACAAACACCCTGTTACTGAAACATTCTCCTGCAACACAAACTTATTTCATGGGTGAAAACACCCCTCAGCCACCACATACACGCACCATATACTCTCCCTTATCTGTAACCAGATGAAGCTGTTTGAGACCTTTCAACAGTATTCATTCCCAAGTAATTTTGGTGGTTATCTCTGTCTCTAGCTTCTGAGTTCCAGTTGGGTCGTTTTCTGTGCCACCATTTTCTGATCTTTCCTTTTCCTTGAGGCTGGGTTGTTTCTTTCCATCTGTCTCATTACCCCCAGAAGCCCACCTGCATACTACCAGCTTTTTCCCATGATGATATTTCCTTTCTTTCCACCAGTGTGGATGCTCACGCAGCCCAAATTGTACTTCTTTGTCTCCTTTCAATTTCCCATCTTCCCCTTGGTCCCAGACTTCTTCCTGCTCTCTCTCTGGTGCTCTGCATCTTCACGTCAGCCAACTCATCTGAAGAAGGAAACAGTGACCCCAGCTCCCTTCTGTCAGAGGTGGCAACCTGGGGAGGCAGTGGGAGCTTCCTCCAGCTCCAGTCTCTAAGACAGAAGTTCGCAGTATACAGAATGAATGAAATTTTACATTAGTGCAGCTGCCGGTTGTTAATTCTGGTTCCTGCTTCACACTCAAATCAGGGCATGCTGCAAGAATTCTGGCTTTGAAAAGTCTCTTTATGTCCTTTCTGTTGTGTTTGGTTATTTCCTCAAAAAAAAAAAAAAAATGAGAGATCTTAGAGCGTGTAAGGGGCCCTAAAGGTTCCTCAGTATTTCTTGTCCACGTTACTGACCAGTCTTGTGCTCGCATACTTCTCATATCCTCTGTCCAGGTTCAAGTTTCCAGCTCATTCCTTCTTTCAATGACAGGCACCCTAAAAGGATTTAATGGAGTATTTTTTTTGTACTGGACTTGCTCTCTCCTCTGCCCCTTTCTGCTCTTCGTCCTCTAATATCTAGAGATATTTTTTTTTCCTCTTTGGACTGAATTTGCTTTTTCACTGAAATCTTCTCCCACCATTCATAGGCAAGTAATAAACCCGTGAAGGAAGTCATGGACACATGGACTAGGCAGATGGGTTACCCTGTTTTGGAGATGGGAAGTAATTCAGTATTTACACAGAAACGTTTTCTCTTGGACCCCAATGCAAATGCTTCTGATCCTCCTTCTGATCTTGGGTAAGTTCCTGCTGTAAATGTCTATCCGAAACACGCAGAAATATTGTACGGATCGTCTCTCCAGCTGACATACACGTAATGAGTGTTATACCCATTCTTGCTAAATCTACTCTTAGGATTTGTTTTTAAAAAGAAAACAGCAGGAAGTTAGATACAAACATTTCAAGTTTAGGACAGCATCAGCCCTTTGTCTCAGGGTTTCTTTCTCAAACATGGCAGAGTAAAATTGGACAGGGTCCCTCAGAAAATGTTCTTTCCATACACAGGCAGCTTAGATGATTACAAGTCATCTGTGGAATGACTGCAAATGATAGTCTGCCAGACTAAGGAAAACTGACAAAATTGTCCATGATCGGGGTATTTTATACCACAATAGCTTATTCCTTTTCCTATATGGTATAGGATCTGTAATACATCACAGGGTTTTCACATACAGTACAGTGTCTTCTCTATATGTCTTTAAAACATGAGTTACTGCAAAATAGCTAGTCATGTATAAATGTTATTAATTTGCATTGTGAGCAATTTCTTTCATTTTTAACTCAGGATGGTATTGCTTAATTTTATCCATCCAAAAGATGGTTATCTGGTCAAAGTTAGATGTCTTGGGCTCCCATGTGGCTGGACAGCCAGCTGCAGACATTCCTCTGCCCTATTCAAGACAGGTAGGATACTTACAGAAGCGTATCTCTTAACTAATGGATGACTAACCCAAGGGGAGATGAACCTACCTGATAGACTTGCACAGAAAAATGGCTCAGCTGCACCATGGCATTAACCAGCTGAATAACTGCTCAGAGCTGGCACTGTGGATATTCTTAGCCAGCCCAAATTTTGAGGCAATACAACTTTGCTAACATTTCAGTGAAAGAGATTAAATTTAACCCATATTAGGCAAGTCTCATTCCTCGAACTACACCAATCAACTAAACCAGTACAACTTGCCTGTATGAACCAGAACTAAATCTACCCAAATGCAATTTTCCATTAGTTTCTACTAGTTATTTTAATACAAAGAGCAAGGACAAGGAGAAAATGAAGAAACAGCTGTGGCCACTTGAATTCATTCTGATTAAACAGAAAAATCTTGAGCAATGAGAAGGCTCATGGTATTGACAGTTTTGGATAGGTATCAAAAGAGTGGGGATGAGATAATTTTGCAATTTTGTATTTACCCCAATACAAGCAGAAAAGTTTGCTGGCTTTTTAAGTAACTCTAGCTGCAAACCACAGCACTGTGCTTTCTGAAGGCTGGTGTTATAGACTATTTGAGCAAAAATACTTCTTTGTGTTAAAAATTTTGACTTATTGCACTATACTCTGAGGTAGCAAACTCAGGAATCTTACTTTTGCTTGACTTCAATCAATAGTTACAGTACATTGCATTTGTCATTTCTTGAATAGAAATCCTGAAACTGTTCCTAACCTAATCTGTCAAGACACTGAGCTGTGCACTGTCCCCATTATTCCCAAAGTGAGAGGGGAATTTGTTTCTAAATATGTAGTTTTTTATAATATATTTAAAAATAAAATGCAGTCATATCTATTAATGCTGATATGATCTATTCTGGAACAGAATTACTCCCTTGCCTAAAAGTCAATCCACTGAAAATCAACACCTCTTCCTTCCACCCTCAAAGATAGGGATGAGGGAGCTCCTGAAGAGGCTCTACCCCAGATAAGGTTGGCCTATTTCATGCCTGGGTGTGGGGTTTTGATTTAAGCAATGGAAATTCCTTGTGTATGCTTTATTCTCTGAACACTGAAGGGATAGTCTCCTGAGGGCATGTTCCAAAGCTGTGCAGTACAGCACAACGCAAATTCATTCACATGGTCTTTCTCTGATTATGGGTAAATATCACCCTCTCCAGCACACAGAGTCACCAAGAGGTGAAGATGACATTCAGAAAGAGATGGCCCTTTGCAGTTCCATTGATTTTCATTTTAAAAAGAAAAAAAAAAAAATTGTGCAGCTTTCAGATTTAACTCTAGGCATGTAATTAACACAGTACTATATTATCTTGACTAATACGTCAACATCAGTCAGTGCACAAAATCTCACTCCACTCCCTTGCTTTTGAGAACTATTGATAAATATGAAGTTTTAAGACTGCTATTCCCCATCACTAGAACATGAACATGCTCAGACACTTCATGGTTTTTATTTTGCTTTTCAGGGAATATATCTGTCCCAATCATACCACAGGAATATCTGACATTTTGTTGCCTGAATAGACTATCATAGCACAGAAACGTCTTTACAACATAAGCAACAGCTATTGGTAAAATGCTGTGTTTTGTCACACGGTAAATGTATATGTACATAAGCACACAGCTGGCTTCATGAAACAAGATTTAAGCATTAAAACAAATAAAAAGATACATTGGTGTTTTATTTTTAGTATTTGGTTTCAAATGTCATCTAATTCTCTTTCCCTTTAATTTCAGTTACAAGTGGAATATACCAGTGAAATGGAAACTTGGAATGTCAACAGATTATACTCTCTACAACACATCAGATTCTGCAGGTAAACTTCCACGTTTCTTTTAAGGGTAAAGGATGGATAAAGCTTTTCAATGTCCTTAACAAGAAATAAAATACAGAATTAACTTTCATGCTTTTCAGCTTTCAGATCCAGGAACCAGCACACAGCTTGGTTGTGCTGAAGTTAGTAATAATTTCTGCAATAAGATGATTATTTCCCCTATACTCATTGACATTATGGCAATTCAGGCCAAATTCAGTAAAGTGGTTAAGCATGAGCTTAAATCCAGTCCTATTCAAGGAAGCATCTAAGCATACTCTTAGTTACGATGTACTAAAATCAATGGGACTTAGATAAGCTCTTTGTCAAGTCTAAGAAAAGAGGTGAAGTGAGAAGCCGTTGAATGCATCTGTGGCATGTTAAACTGGCAACCTACGTTCAGCTGAACAAAAAGAGCTACGAATGATTAAACACATTTTCTAATGCTGATTTCAGAAATGAGGAAATACCTACATGGGTAGGTCAAATCTGAATTTCTCATTCTACAACTCCAGTGGCCAAAAAACGGGAAAAATTGGGGGAAAAAAAAAAGAAATACTAACTTTTTGAATTTTTAAATTTCAACATATATTATAATTTCAGAAATACCACAATCAACTCGTCTCTTCTTGTGCTTATTTGAATGTTAGCTATTTAAAATGCAATCTGCCTTTCATTCTGTTTTTTGTTGGTTTGCCCTGTTTTGTTTTAACCTGGTTGCTTTTAGTACCCATGCAAAACCAAACAATAATGTCTTATGTCATGATACAAGTCAGAGATTAACACAAATAAAATTTCCTTTTCTAAATTCCACATGACATTACCGTGGTCTACAAGGGGCTATTAACTTAACAAAGCCTGCAAAGGCACAATTAGGTGCTCACTTCTACATCCATAAAAATCTTGGTTAGTAGGACAAAACAGCAACTGTAGGGAAAAAATGCCTTCCAGAATACCTTGCATGGAACATCAAACAGAAAAGTGCTTTTAACTCCAGCCACCCTCAAACCACAGATTGAACACCACTGCTTTCAATGGGCAATAGATAAACTTTCATAATTAGCAGCATCAACTGGACCAGGCCAAGCTCCTGAGAAAGGAAAGTTCCTCAAGGATTCGTTTTAAATGAGAAATTCCTTAAACATGAATGCTAAAGTGTCAGCCTGTTTTGTTATTCCTTTATCCATAGCCACAGAAATGGAATCAAAGAAGAGTACAGAGAAGAAAACCCTTTAAAAATTAGTTGAAATCTGGAGTTGGACTTGATGATCCTTGTGGGTCACTTCCAACTCAGGACATTCTATGATTGTATGAAATAAACTGAAAAAATGAAATTAACACAGGATAAAGTAGGAGAATTTTAAAACTGATAGTAATCATGAGAGTGAAAAACCTTTTAAAAGATATATTTGCAAGAACTGTTTCTTTGCAATTTCATAGTTTTTGCAATGACACTAATTTTCGCCATCCTCACTTTCATCACAGTGACCTCAATTTTAAATTTAACAAACTAGCTGACCCAAGTAATCACACAATACACTATTTTAAGACGTGTTGGCATTCATTAAAACCTATAATAGCTCATTTTTACTCAGAGCCATTTTAAAATAAATAAATAAATAAAATTAAGGTTTGGATTTTGTTTTGATATACATTAAAACCAAATATTACTTTTGGAGTCAAGGAGTTTCCAGTGACTTCTGTGTCATATAAGATGCACAAATGGATCATTGTTTGTTTGTTTTGCAGGAATTACAATCACATCTACTCCTGATACTTTTGCAAACATTAATCCAGACCACATTGGATTCTATCGGGTGAATTATGATAATCAAAGCTGGGCCAGATTAAGCACTCTTCTGGTCAACAACTACCAAGTGAGTGTCATAACATTAACCCAGCTGGTGGATGTCTTACAAAGGTCTGTAGAGGCTGCTTTTCCTGCAAATAATCTATCTATTCTTGATCACTCTCTCCTCCTTTTCACACAGGATTTTTCAGCTGCCGATCGTGCGGGGATTTTGGATGATGCCTTTTCTTTAGCAAGGTAAACTAATTCCCTGCAGAGATTTCAATGCAAGTTTTTCACTTACACTTGCCTACTAATGAGAACTCAGCTCGGGTGGCTGAAAGAAAATTTCTGAATTTGTTACAAGCCTTAATTGTTTATTGGTCTGTAGTCCTCCAAAAGAAGCAAATTCAAGTATGCGTTGGCAACTTGCAGTACGAACACAATCAAAATCAAGAGAAGTGATGCCTTTAGTTCAGTGGCAGGGAAAGAAAAACAAACAAACAAAAAGGGTTGTAATTGTACGGGTCTTAGAAAGGGGTGTTTTTGCAATGTAAGTAACAATAATAGAAGCACTCCAGAAGAAGTTAGGTGTCCAGAAAATCAGAAGCATGCCTACAATGCATAGCATGGCACTAGGAAGTTACCACCTCAGCTATCTTGTTTAGAAAATCGTTTGGAAACTTCTAGCTCTTGTACCCAGCCATGCTGACACTGATAAACTTTAGGTGACTTTTTGTGACACCCTGCAAGTCTGAATCTCCTCAGCCTTTCAGGATGTCCCCAGAGCCAGCAATTCCTTTTTGTGTGACAGGAGTTAATGTCATCAGTTAAAGGCTACTCACTTGTTAAAGTGAGTTAAAGGCTACTCACACTGGGCTGCTGCGCAATGAAGGCAGCGAGAGCTCCCACAGTGAGGTGTTGACCAACAGTGATCCTCAGTGGTCTCTTTGGAAAACATCACCCAAGTTACATTCCAGCCGATTTTTTCCCCTCCCAAAATTTATTATTTCGACCTTCTGAAGTAAATAGTGTTGTAATATCTTTAAAGAACCAAGTTCATCAAATTCATTAAAATAACAGAAGTTATGTTTTCTCCTTCTACAGACCTGGACTCGTGACTTACTCTGTTCCCCTGGAGCTCACAAAATACCTAAGAAATGAAACAGACTATTTACCTTGGGATAGAGCTATATCATCTGTAACTTACCTCGCAAGCATGCTTAAAGACGATACAAATCTCTATCCCCGGTTTCAGGTGACAAAGCAAAAAAACCATTCCTGCGTGGTACCGCTGGATCTGACAATTCAGGCTCTGTAACAGCAATAATATTGAAGTTCAAGTGACTTTCAAAGTTGCTGAGCTATCAGTATTTACTTTTTGTTACTATACTCTGAAAGGAGGTTGGAGCGTGGAGGGGGTTGGTCTTTTCTCCCAAGTAACAAGTGATAAGACAGAGGAAATGGCCTCAAGTTGCACCAGGGGAGGTTCAGATTGGATATTAGGAAAAAATTCTTCATGGAAGGTGTTGTCAGGTGTTGGAACAGGCTGCCCAGGGAAGTGGTGGAGTCACCGTCCCTGGAGGGGTTTAAAAGGTGTTTAGATGAGGTTCTTAGGGACGTGGTTTAGTGCTGGAGTTAGGTTAGGTTATGGTTGGACTTGATGATCCTGAGGGTCTCTTCCAACCAAAATGGTTCTATGATTCTATGAAAAAGTGCTGAAAACTGCTTAGTGCTTATCTCTGAACTACTTGGAATCTCAATTCAGGACTATGCACTTGAAGGAAAGAAATTATTCCCAATTATGCTATAATCCATCACCGTAAGTCACAGTACAGATGTTTATTAGTGAAGGCTGTCCTGCATCCAATAAAGATCTATGTGTATGGCACCACAATCTCTGACACCTGTCCTCAGCACGAAGGACAACTACATCTCAATGTGGCAGTGTGCAGGTTTGTTAGTTGACCTAACATGCTGAATATGATTTAACGGTCACTAAAATAAGCACAACCTGAATTCAGCATTATCTCTGGAAAACAGTTGTGGCACTGTGTCCTTGCTGTACCCCAACCTTCATTTGAGAGCACAGACAAGGCTGGGAAGGAACAGGTTTCCTTCGTCCTACCTGTGCATCAAGCATTCGGATTTGGCATGCTGTGGTGATCCGGAAAGATTGTGCATGTGCATATTTGTGTTACTTTTTATTTAAGATGCTAGCTCTGGGGAAAATGAAGGAGAATCAACTCTGAATACAAATCTATTGTTACTTAAAGTAATCTACACAAGTAACCAACTCTCTTTTCTACCCCAGGAACATTTTCGCTCCCTGGTAAAACCCATTGTGGATCAACTGCAGTGGAATGATACTGGAAGCCATTTAGAGAGGTTGAACAATCTTTTTTTTTCTTCTCATATTGTTGATAGATCCATGGAATGCTAAGCAGTAGGAAAATATCTCTCTCCTTTTTACTTTTAAAGGCTTCTTCGTGCATCTGTTCTAGACTTTGCCTGCAGTATGGATGACAGAGAATCTTTGAACAGCGCTTCTCAACTATTTGAGCGATGGCTGCAAGGAGAAATGTGAGTGTGTGTGACTCTTGTGGCTGGAGAAGAACACAGCAAGTGACTTGTTCACAAATCTCAAACAGGAAAGGGGGAAGAATATTGAAGTACTGTTTCTTTATTTTAGTATTCCTGTAAACCTCCGACTCCTGGTGTATCGCTATGGAATGCAGAACTCAGGCAATGAGTCATCGTGGAATTATATGTTCAAAAAATATCAAGAAACTTCATTAGCACAAGAAAAAGAAAAGCTGCTGTATGGCCTGGCATCAGTGAAGAACATCACCCTTTTGGACAGGTGATTTAAAGATGTGAAGATTTTTCTTTCCCTACAGAAGCAACTGGTCACCATTTGCTCATTCCCCTTTCCTCTGCCGTGTGCTGTCATTTTTGTCAGATTACAGCATGAGGAATGCAACACATTTTCACAACCAGTTATCTAACACCCCCTCTGAGATTGTACTATAGCAGAAAAAAAGCCTTGCTCCTTCAGTGGAAAGATATTGAACACATGGTAGTTTCTGCACACGGCCAACTGCCTTCAGCTGTTTCAACAGTGCCTTCACCCTGTGTAATTTTAGCTGCCTAATAGTTAAGCATCAGGAGAAAATTAGTCTTCTATGTTTCTTCTATAATCAATGAAGTGAGGCAGGACCTCCAGAGCATTGTTAAGACCAGACCAAGAAAGGGATTTGAAATCAGCAGGAGGAATTGCTCTGGGGTCCTGCCAGTCACCTTCCATTGGCTACAAAGCGTGTTTGCTTAGACTAGATGTCTACCTTCTAAGTACCTAAAATTAGGCAAACGACTTGGAGTAGTTTTTACTAACAGACCTATGAAGGCATCTGTGTGAAGTCACAGTGCTCCTCGAAGTGCTGTGCGGAGGTACTTGAGCTAGAACCAGAAATTACGTATTCATGCTACCATGGCAGTGCCGGGGAGGTTGGTCCAGCTCTCAGACCCAGCGAGCATCTCCCCAGGCTGCTGCTCTGCACAGACACACCAGCTCCTTTCAGTTTATCTGATACCTTTGCATGCAGTTGTATCATGTAGCAGAGAGGTGGGCGAACATCTTCAGCAGGGGCATTCGTCACTGTGTTGGAGCCCTATCTAAATGTCATAAGATGGAGCAGTCTCTGCCTAGAATAGGACCAAGTTTAAACAAGATGAAACAAGGAAATATAGGAGGTTCAGGAAGAGTAAATATAAGAGTTAGTGTAATTAAAATAGTGGTAGGAAGCAGCTGTATTCCTACATTCTTGTGTCCACAACTGCCATAACCTAAAGCCACTCAATAACTAATTACTGACATGATTAAGACACGAATTAATTAGCTAGATCAGCCTATATTTGCAGAAAATAAAAATCTCCCCTAAAGCAAGGAGAGCTTCTCTCTTAATTTACTGTTAAAATGACAAGAAAGGGGGAAAGAGCAAACAGATTGAGAAAATTGTGCCTTACATATAGGAAAAAAGAAGACAATCCTTAACCCCAGCACACAACAGCTCAAGGGTGTTCTTCTGCAGCTGCTCATTCCACGCTACTCATCTCCCTGCCAATGTGTGTGCTGAGGGTTCCCTCCAATCCATCGGTCAAAACCATTTTTGCTGTAACTGGAAGTATAACTGCAGTGCTTGCAGGCGTACTGTGCCCAGATGAACTGTAGTTTTATGTGGTTAAGAGCTTCAGAACAGCACAGATTTCAGTCTGAGCCAAGTAATCTGCGTATGCACTCATGGTCCCCATAAGGTCTTTATAGCTTGGACTATTACTTTTTTTGGCACTAGGCTATCCAAATAGGGTGGTCTACTGAGTGATCCAATCTTTTTTTCACTACTATTAAAATACAGGACTAATAATTGGTTTGAGCTATTTTCGAGTAACTTACAGACATAAACCCTACTTACTTTCTGAAGATAAGCCTAACTGCTTAGGTTTCTTTCAATACAATTATCCCTTGACACAGTTTTCAACAGATACTTATGTTGTAGATCAGTGTAGCTCACCTTTAAAATGCTGTAATCAAAAATAATATTCCTGCTTAGAAACAGGCTGTAGACTCTGGTGGCAAATATATACGAAATACAGATATTAGAATGGCATAATTTATCATCATCTTCAGTTAAGTCTACACCAAAAGTGTTAACTTATCATTTGCTTTCCATCACCCCTCATGAAATGCTTTCATTGATTCTTCTGGCATTTCCCACAGGTATCTGAAATATATTTACAACACCAGTCTCATCAAAACCCAAGACGTGTTCACAGTCCTGAGATACATCTCATATAATACCTATGGGAAGACCATGGCCTGGGACTGGATACGGCTGAACTGGCAGTACTTGGTTGACAGGTACGTTAACAAACTCACTGGAAACTTTACGTCTACATCTATCCATCCATCTTGTTATATTCCATACTTTTCTGTATTTTAACCATACAGCTATAATAACCGGCCTTTATATAATGAAAACAGTGTATCCAATGCAGTTGTATCCACCTGCTATGAAAAAGTACTTGCTGGTAACTTGAAAATCATTCTTTCCCTGAATGATCACTACCAATAAATGGTGATTAAAAAGTACAGGAAGTTCTACCAAGGCCATAGAAACCTGGTAATTGCATGGAAATTAGTCAGTTTCTCCACTCTATTGATTTCACAACAAGAAGACAGTGTATAGATTTTTTTTTAATTCCTTCTAGTAGCAACAATAAGCAGCAGACATATAGACAAGCAGTGGAAGTAATAGCAAACTTTTCCTTTCCCTATTTGAGTGACTTCTATCTCCTTCCTTCTCCTTTCTAAATGCCTGGTGATGGCACAGAAGCAAAGCACACCCGCAAGCCTAGAGCTGTGAACTAGACAGCATTTGTATTGCTCAGCAGCAATACACCTAGTTGTCAACATAAGACAATAAGTCATTAATTAAAAAGAAGAAAAATACCCCAGAAGAGATCTCTCCATTAGTAAATGTTTTTGAGAACAGCACAGATATTACATAGGAGTACTATTTTTCAAGTACCTCCGAAAATCCCAAAATCGGAGTGCCTCTGTTTTACTGTAGCATGGTTAGAAGCTTAAGCTTCAGATAACTATTGTGCCTTTTCTTTTTCAACAGTTTTGTGTCAAACATCATTTATTTCATTGTTTTTCTAGATTCACTATCAACGACAGATACCTTGGTCGAATAGTAACTATTAGCCAAACCTTCAATACCGAGCTCCAGCTTTGGCAGGTATGGCGACAGCACTTTTCTTGGTTTTAAGTCAATATATTTAACAATCTACTGGCCAGGAAGTTCGAATTTTTATCCTCTAAATGTGTTAAACAGCATGAGCTACTGTAAAACAACCCCAGTGCTACTAGCCTGAGCTTAAATATCTCTCCCAACCAAAACAAAAACCACTTGCCCAATAGCAGCGTTACTTGCTTCATGCCAATTCTTTTTCTCTCTCTTTTCCAGATGGAAAATTTCTTTGAGACATATCCTAATGCTGGGCCAGGAGCATCGCCCAGGAGTCAGTCAATCGAGCAGGTGAAGAACAACATTGAATGGCTAAAAGTAAACAGAGAGGAAATACGAACATGGCTAGAACAACAACTAGGCCCTTAAAGTCTTTGTTAAAAATACCAGGCACTCATTCTGGGCACTCAGATCCTCAGAGATGTTTAACAATGTGGATTTCTCACCTTAGAGGACCAAGACCTAATATTTTTCTCTACAAACACTCAGGAGACCACTGGTAGAGCAATATTTGTGTAGTTGCTGATCCCAGATCCTGCCAGCACTTGTGTGCAAGAATAGCTTTATGTTTTGAGAGATGAGTTTGCCTGAACAAACAGAATGAATGTTTGAAGTTACTCAAGGCACAAGTGATGGCAGAACTGGAGTCCTCACTGATCAGGCTGGTCTCACTCCTTCCACTTTCCGCTCTGAAAAGCTACTTCTTGGTTTGCACAGTAGTAAATCTACTACACTCAGGGATTCCTTTCCAAGTGCACCTCGTAGGAGCTTTCTCCTGAAGGAAAGAGAATTAAGCAGTAGTTTTAACATTGTCTGAAAATGATCCCCTATATTTATAGCTGTAAAAATTCTACATTTGGGACGTAGCTTAGCATTCTGATACTACAGAAAGGCCAGTTGAGCTTCCCTCTCCATTAATTTTTGAAGTTTAACTATCAGTACACAAGGGATCAATATTATCAGCTTCTTTCTCAATGTTATTGGGATTCTGTAGCTTGGGGTACACGTTGTCTTCATTGTTTTTGTCTTATTTCTGAATTTTCTCAAAAGAAGAACTTGTGGCAGTCGTTACTGCAAATAAGACATATGGTACTCGCTGTCTCTTTTCTAAGGGAAAAATAAAATTAAGAAATTTACCTGGAAATCTCAGTCTTTTTCTAATAAGTGGTAAACCTGCCTGGCATATAGAAAAGCAGCTGTTACATAGCCCAGCTATGCTGTACGTATATTTTCAGTGACTTTTGAGAGGGAAAAATCTATTATCTCTTCTGAGAAAACACACACACACACACACACACAAAAGGACAAATTCAGGCACAGGGGACAGGTGGGTCCCACTGCTGCAACTCAGTCTGCTGCAGAAGCACAGGCACCAAAGAAACAACTCTCTGTTCCAAGTCTCTCTGCCACTATGATGTTGGAGAAGGCAGCAGGGCTGCTCTGCCTGCCCCTCCCAAGCTGGGAGCTGGGGTGCCTTGGAGCTCCCAGGTTCCCATGTCCTGTGTCCTGACACCAAACAAGCACCAGATGTGAGCCCCAGCCCCATCCTCCTTGCCTTCTCCCTGGTGTCCTGAGTGGAAAGTGAAGCAGAAGGGGAGCAGCTGGAGCCGGTCCCTGTTCGGATGCCCTGGAGCAGGGCCACAGAGCATCTCCCAGTAAGTAGCCCTGGGACAGATTAGGCACAGCTGCCAGGAAACTCTGCAGTGAGATGGGGGGATAGAACCACAGAGAAGCACTTCCCTTCATCCTGCAATGCTATTCAAAGGGAAACCTGGAGATGTTGAGGAGATGGCTCTAATGTACAGAAATCCTCCAGTACAAGCTCTGCCTGATGCTGGGCCTTGGTATGGCACACAGGGCTCCAGAGAAGCTTATACAGTCTCAGATAGAAACGCTTTACCCGGCTCCCCCAGAAGACTCAGGGCTGGTGCTGTGTTGGGCCTCTCCCTAGATACCCAAATAGCTGCGACAAGCCCAGACAAATCTGGTGACCAAGTCAGTTGTCCTGTCAAAGGAAGATGTCAGTCATTTGCCTCCTGCAAACAAAACATGACAAGATTTTGACTAATAGTGGTTACAACTTGCTACAGATACCAGCTGCTCTTTAAGGTAACGCGGTGGCAAAGGGCCAGGCAATTTCTTCCAGTTTTTCTCCTTGCTCAGATTCATACACAGAGGATGGTGAAAGTGAAGCTGCTGCCCACACCCAAATTACCAGCAGCTCAGCACCCAGGAAGAGGCTGTCCTGGGGCAGCTGCCTGCTCAGTAGGACACACGTCAACTCACCCTCACGATCCTACAGTTCTGATGAGTGAATTAAAGGAACAGAAGCCAAACATCAGCTCTCTTGCTTTCAAGGTCATGAACTGGTTTGGCAGCACTGCACTGCAACACTGACTATGAGCATGTTGTATCGCTGTGACTATGGAAGGGTATGGTCAGCTCAGAAAGACGGTCTGGGCACTGCCGGTGCTGAATGTTTTAATTGAGAGTTTTTAACTACAGCTGGCCATGAAACAACGCAACACCGCTATGAAGATGTTCAAGCACATAGCTTAGTTATTTTCCCTTTCAGAGAAGGTTTAATGAAATGTGGCAGAAAAAAAAATAGTTCTCTAACCATCCACGGGCTTCTGCCACAGTTTGCTGTAGGGAAGAATATACAAGGTATGGGTACTATGGGAATCATACAAGATTAAGTCGTTACTTTAAGAGATTTGTATCCTTTGCTACACGCAGCCCCTACTACCACTGAGTTGGAGCAGACTTGCCAGCATTACTAGCTACAGTAGTAGGCTTTAACCAAAGAAAACATAAGTAATAAAGATTTTCTATAGTGCTCAAAAAGTATAGTAAAAGCAACCTTCATTCAAATCACACGGACATAGCCTGTTCAAGACAAGGCACATATTGGTAGTACTGTATATCGCTGTAGTAGAAAAAAATTAAAAAAGGTCAATCGGAGAGAAACTGAAAAATACCACTGAGGCAAAGAGAGAGCAAGAAGCCAAGGACAAGCCTGAACAACTACAGGGCTTGTGACCCTGAATGGATGGAGAAGGGGATTTAAAGCAGCAATTGCTGCCTGTCATTCAATTCTTGCTCTGTTCGGAAGGGACCATGTGCAGCTTTTGTGCCTGAGCTGCACTGGATCAGAGAGACATTTGACTGATGCTTGGCTACTTTTGATGTTACAGAAAGGTTAACTGGATTTCTATACCAATCTTAAGTGACTAAATGAACATGGAAGTAAATCCAAAAACCCCAGAAGAAGGCTGCTTTTATGGTAGGGTAAAAGTTCTGTCAATTTTAAATAATGTTTGTTAGATTATGAAGTGCTCTTGCTACCTTTAAATGTCTCATAGAGAATGTACTGTATGGCATGTGCCTCTTTCAGACTGTTTGTCCTAGACGGATAACAAATCTGGTACATGCTAAATCTTTCAGTCAGGAACTAGTGCATTTACAAATGGTCTGTGATAAGCTTAAGAATGCCAATTTGAAACTGAATCCAAAGAAATGTGAACTGTTTTAAAAAGAGATAATTTTCCCTCGGTCATTCGATCAGCAAGGAAGGAATTTCCACTGATAAAGTTGAGTGAGAGAGTGCAGAACTGGCTGGCCCCTTAGATCCACGCAGCTTTTTGAGGTTCTGCTGTTCTTATTGCACCATAGCAAAAGCTACTGCTCGCGGTGAGGTAGAGAAACGCTTTGAGTAATCAAAGTGCAATGTGGTGGAGTTAAAGAGGGGCCACTTGTGACTGTGGCAGTGTTGCCTTACACTAGTTCTGCAAATCCTTCTCATATCAGCCACAGCTGTGTGTCCTACAGAGCCTGAGCCCATGAGCCCCAGGAGGCTGTAAACCTGATAGGCACGTGAAAATCCTTTATCTTGATGGTTCAGGTAAAGAAACAACTGAAAACACTGTGTTACTGCACAGAACAAAAAATGAATAGTACCAATGCAAATATCAAGGCGTCTACAACTCCCCATCTGAGTCAGTTTCTAAACAGCAGTTAAGATCACACAGACATAAAAAAATACCATATATGTGTGGTGTGTCTCACTGTTGAAATAAGACATGGTTAGGAGTCTTCCCACAATGACCAGTGGCATATCTTGGCTACCATCATTTTGGGTAATAGTGTCTTCCAGTAGCTTTTGGGACTCACGGTGAAAGGGAACAAGCTAGCTTGTGATGGGTGCAGGACAGGCTAGCTAAGCAGGGCCAGAAGGACAGGACTTCATTCCATTGCTAGCAGCAGCAACGCCATACTGCCAGATTAAAACTTCATCCTGTATTATGTGTAGCCAATTACGAAAGCTGGTCAAACAAGGTCATCTTTGTTTTTCCAAGTGTTTAGGCAGAAGCCAGCTTACCTGGAGGTATTCCAACTTCACATCCACACCTATGAAAATTGAATGTATGCCTGTATGGGGAAAACTAGTCCAGATATATACAGCTATACGAGACTAAGGAAAAGTTCTCCAGCTCACAGGTATTATAGTAACTCATATGGCTGCCCAGACATCTGAACTTTTCTAAGATGCACTTTGTAAAGAAACACAAATCTATTTTAAAAAGCATCTGAAACATATTTGGTCCAGATAAGCCTGAAAGTTTCTGGCTTCTCAGCACAATTCTTAAGAGTTCTGAGAGAAGAGCGAATCCTGAAAAATATGGCCAGGACATAGTATCTGAGAGACACTGTTCTGAAGTAGCACTCATGGGTTGTTTCAGTAATCCCTCACTCACAGAAAATCTTTCTGTATCAACTCTCTCTTCTTCACTAATATATGCCCAGAGATTGCTATCAAGTTGATACCTGCTTGCTGGTGGTTTCATGATGCTGAAGCAATGTCTAGGGATGGTCTCAAGAACCAGGCAGTCAGGAAAAGAAAGGGATCCATGTCTGAGAGAGGACTGGAGCCTAACTCTTCAAAAGGAAGGCTGGCTATACAGGATCATTATTCCTAGTAAGAATCAAGACTTAATTTGAAATAGATTTTGCAGTCATATATGAGATATCCATCACACAACCTTCACCCTAGCTTAAACCATCAATGTTAGTTTTCCTTTGGAGACGGATGAAATGGTCAGGTGTCCTCTAAATATCCTCTCCAGTGTTTTTGAATTTTTTTAGTTGTTTGCAGTGAACAAGAGACTGGCCACTGGTATGGTTTCTTCCAAGGAGAGCAAGGCCAAGCACAGATCATGAGGTTTTGCCATTCCAGAGCTCCCATTCTGTATTGCCTGTTCCCCAATGCATTCACACACTGCAGGTTCGAGAAGAAGCCTCTCCAACCAGGAACTGCACAGAGCTCATACAGAGCTCATACTGCTACAGAGCTCATACTTGTGAGAGGTCTGCAACTCAGGGGTACTTTTTATGTCTTTTGCAAAGAAGGATCCAGAAACCAAACAACTGCAGGATGTTCTCCGTAGCAGGGTCAATGTATTAATACCTATTAACCAGAGCAAAAGTTGCACAATGTTATACCAATAAAGGTGTTAAGCTGTAGGTGAAGTTCTTATGAGCCAAAAGAGTTGCTGTGGCAGTTTAAGAAGCAGATTTTCCAGGTGTCTGGTGGGCAGCCAAAAGCTGATTTGATTCATTTATTTTAGCAAATAGTCACTTTCAGCAAACTGAAATTATGGCCCACCCAGGTTAATTAAGCAACTTCAGCTGGAGAAAACCCTATGGAACTGAAGTTACAAAATCACTGATGAAAAGTCATCACCCCCCCCTTTTTTCTCAGGCTGGAGCACTTTCAAAAAAAGCAAGCAGATCAAGGCTCAGTTCTGCCTCCTCCACAGAAATGCATGCGAACTCTTCCACAAGACTATACTGGGCCTGGTCTTTCAAATTCTTCCATGGTACTTAAATAATAGCTAAGATCAAAAGCAAATTTGTAGCTTTCTAGTTTGGTGCTTCACATGAGCACCCGAGAACACAGGATTGCCAGACCCTTGCATTTTATAACTACTTTAAGTAATGATGGATATCTTCAGCAGATGCTGCTAATAAGCTCAGATCTGCACTAATAGGCCCTAAGTAATTAGAAATGTAGAGGAGTACCATACCATAGTACAGTGGTTTGAGAAACAGCCTGAAAGGGCAGACATGTGGTTTAAAATTCTCTCCAGCAGAAACAAAAATTCATCAAGTCTTCCACCTCCTGAGCAAGATCTCTGACCCTGTGTGTGTAAGGGGTGTTCCTCTCCTCTAGTGCTCTTGTAAATGCAGCCCTTCTTTTACTTTACCACCTCAAGGACTCCAAACCAAAAGGCTCAGTCCTGTGAAAGGGAACATTTCTGTGTCAGGCGAGACAAGATTTCAGCTTTTCATTTCCTCAGCAGAAAACAAAGCTTCATTCAAGCTGCACAGACTCACTCCCCTCCTCCCTAGTTCAGGAGAAAAACAAACAAAAATGTGTTCCCCCAGCGAATGCCCCGAAATAACACGACTGTTGGCTTCACATACGGGCTGCTGAGCTCCCTGGCCAGACTGCAACAGAGGAAAGACAAGCTCCAGGCATGAAAGAGAACCAGTGCAAACTAGGAGGTGAACCAGAGCAAACTACACCCTCAGGTATCACCCTAACCACAAAACAGCAGCACACAATTGTGCAATTTGAGAAAGGCTGATGCAAGCAGGGACTGGTTTTAATGAACATCAAGTCAGTCACCATGTATTACAAAAACGGAACAGCTAGCAGAGCCAACAACGCGTAATTAGCATTGAAACCACACAACCGAGGGGCAGATCAGCTACGGCTAAGATCGGGTGCAGGAAGGGGAAATCAGGTATGCAGGGAAACTGTGTGTCCTAGCTGGCACTCGAGTGGCCCCATCAGAAAAGTCAGAGCTCAGATGAAGGACGTCGTTCATGCAGACATGATGCTATGTTCACACACCGATATGGTACCTTTTGCTCGGATGGCTCTGCAGCCCGGCCAGAACTGTCCCCATGTCCCCTCCTCAAGTCTGCAGGTGCACAGCTAGACAAGAACAGAACAGGGCAAGAAATGTTCAGACATCTTTGCATTTTGAAAGAACGGAGAACACCTCATTTGGCCAAAATAAACTGCTCATTCTGATCCAGTGGATGGGTGGGTTTACTCAGGAAAAAAACATTTTTGTTGTACCTTCTGGGCTGTCCAAATGAACACAGAAACAATGTGCAGGACAGGGGAGCAGAGAGAGAGTTAAGTTGCCAAAACAGGTTGATGTGCATGTCCTAGTGACACAAACAGCCTATGTTTTGTTTATTTAAACACATCTGGTTTACATGTCAACAGTCCCGCACAAAATATTTGAGTTCTTTGCAAAATATTGAAAGAATTTTTATTTTATTGTTTTAGCTAGGACTCCTTACCTGTCAAAGACAAAACAGATGGGGAAGATTAAGAACAGAAAACAGCAAGCATCAGAAAACATATCAGTGAAATATCATTAAGTTTTTCCTATGGGAAATGTATTACTCCAAAAACATATGCTAAAGTAAAACATACATTTATTGTTATAATTAGGAGTTATTACTCAAATACTACTTAAAATCCAACTCAAAAATTTTGATCTATTTTCTGTGTGCTCTAGAAGAAATGAATATTGGTGGTCTGGGAAATGTGGTTTGTCCCTGTATTGCCTAATCTCGCAGAGTTGTAATAGCTAGAATTATTTTATGGTTAAAGGAATGGTTTAGCAATGAAAATAAATAGGATAACTGTGCAGATGCATCATGGTGATGAACTTTTTTTCCTCTTGTAAAAGAAAGAAAAAAAATTCTCCTTGATGGGAGATGGAGGACATGTGAAGTTTTTCCTTATTTTTATTTCTCCACAGTGTATTAAGAGCAGCCTCTAGTGACAGCTGGTAGCCATTACATTTAATTATAGCGGCTCTAACACAGCATGCATGCTTACGGAAACACTTCCTTAACTATTTGTAATACATCTTAAAAAAAAAACCCCAAAGTTCCCGTAGGGATCTTATGAACAGCACCAGGCATTAAGCACACAGGTCTTTCTAAGCATCGTCGCATAAGACTACTTAACCTAAAATAAATAGCAATCATTAAGGGTAAAATTTGTAGGCATAAAAAAAAAAACCACAACAAACACCACAGAAAATAAGCCTCTATGTCACTTTCGAAGATTACATTTAACCATTTGAGTCGTCAGAAATTGCTCAAAATGCAAGTTATGTTTCAAAAAGCAGAGGGCACTGCTATGAAGGACCAAGAAGCCAAACACTTAGAACTTGAGGGAATCGCAACAATCTTGCATGTCTGCCCGTACACTGCAGGCACACTGGACTCTGGCATGATGGCTATTTTACCTTAAGAAGTTGTTTTCAACTTAAAAGTTAAAAAAAAAAAAAAAGTTTCCCAGCAAAAACAGGCACGTGTAACTTTCAGCAATCCTAAATGCCCATAAACTCCCTTACACCAACCTGAGCCACCTATAGCAACTGAGGCATCGAAAAGATCTTACCTCTCCTTACAGACTTGACTTTACAAACATATACACACACTTGTGCTTCGAGGGGTTGAGGAAACAAGCATCTGCCCGTGTTTGTGCTGGGTAACTCACTGCGCTCAGCAAAATGCTGAGGGGACGTGGCAGGACCTGTGCTGCCATGGGGAACGAGCTCTGGTTGCCAGAGGTAGGAATGTCAGGGCCCGTGCTGCGGAGACCCTTCCCCTCTGGCCTGGCAGGAGCCCACAACAAAGCCCTCGTTTCCAAGATGGGCTCCTTTGTTTGTTTGTTTTTAATCCTTTGCTTTTGAGAATCGTATGTTCTTTTATCCCTCGTTGAAAAGAAGTTAGGAAATATTTGTTTAAGAAACCTTAGCACCTGCCTTTAAGTCGTTGCTCCGTTTACGGAAGAACGAATCATCCCCCTCTGCCTGTGGCGGTTGTTCTTCTGCAGACACGGCTCTGCTCAGACCGCTGGAGAACTGCTCCTGCCAACCAAGCTTTGCTTACAGAAAATGCACCCAGGCTCGCAGTCATGACTGTCCGTAGCCTCAGCCATTCAGTGACGCTTCCACGGTGTTAAAAATCATAGAATCATGGAATCATTTTGGTTGGAGGAGACCCTCAGGATCATCAAGTCCAACCATAACCCAACCTAACTCCAGCACTAAACCATGTCCCTGAGAACCTCGTCTAAACGCTTTTTAAACCCCTCCAGGGACAGTGACTCCACCACTTCCCTGGGAAGCCTGTTCCAAGGCCANGTCTCCCCTCAGTCTCCTTCTCTCCAGGCTAAAAATTCCCAGCTCCCTCAACCGTTCATCATCAGCTTGTGCTCCAAAAAGGGAGGCTGGAGAGCAAAAGCGAGACCAGGAAATGGTGTCCCAGGCAGGACATCAGCCAGGTATCGGGCACCATCCCCTCTGCACAGGAAGGGCAGCGTGCGGCACAGTGGGGCAGCCCCCTCTACCTTGGGTACGAAGGAGGAGAAGCCAGTAGAAGGTTGAGACTCCCTTGCATAGCTGACTTTCCACATGCTGTGGTGGACAAAGTCCACCCCAACAGAAACAAGGGCTTGAGGCACAAGGTCCCTCTCTTCAGGCACATCTCCTGCCTCCCCTCACAGCAGCCTTCTCTGGCGGGGTGGCCTTGCCCTTACACAGTCTGAGGAGGCTGAGCCAAGCTGCTGTTTTTATCTTTTAAATTAAAAAAGCCTCTCCCTGAGAGCACAGGTGTGGGCTCAGTGTCGTCACTGTGCTCTGGGTGACAGCTGAGTTGGGTCCAGCAGCCGTGCCTCCGCAACCACCTGAGGCGGCTCCAGCTTCACCACACAGCAGCCCTTGGGCAGTGAGCTCCCTTCACAACCCCCAAAGAAATGGCTGCCTCAACTGCCCCAGCAGCATCACCTGTGGCCGCTCTGCCTCCTCACCCCAGTGGGGGATGGCGGGAGGGCCTGGGATGAGCCCAGCCCCAGGGAAGGGATGGCCCGTCCCAGCACAACACATGATGGAGACTTCTCTTGGGGGCCAGGAGCCTGCCAAGCATTTGTTTCTTCTCCACATAGCAGGCAGGGCCACGTGAGGTTGGGCAACACCCAGACCTTCAGCAGGCCGAGCCCCGCATGCCGCAGCGCAAGGGAGGGCAGCGGCGGGTGGCTGGGGCCGCTCTCCTTGCAGCCACTCATCGGACCCTAATCCAATCATCCCACTAATGAAATCAGGCTGTGCTGCTAATGAAATCACCCTGTGGCGGTCAGCACCACTTTGCAGCGCTGCTGATCTCAGCATCAGGGCAGCTGTGCTGGTAGATCGCCTTCGCCGAGAGCCCCCAAACCCGCTCCTGCCAATGGGGACAGGCTGGGTCCACTGCCATTCCCCCTGCCAGCAGGAGATGGCAGGGAGAGAAAAGCAGGGTGGCTGATAACAAGGCAGAAAGGGCACCCATTTCTTTATGAACTGCTTCACTTCTGATGCTACCATGCCAACATGCTAGAAGGTGCTGCAAAGAATACTAATGCTGTTTGTTCTTAATGTCTTTCTGCTCAGGAGCCTCTTGAAGATGCCACAAAACATAGCATATTAATATTTTTTACTTTAAAATCTGCTGGATGTAGGAGAGCATCCTGAAGCATCCAGCTCATGTTTGGAGTGAGGTCTACCTTTAATTAGTTGTGGTTTTTTTTTCAAACAACTTGGAGCTGAAAGAAACAAAGGAGAGGGTGATAACAGTATTGTTTGTATGAAACTTATTCATAGTAAAGCCTTTAGTATTCTGCAAGCTAGCATGCTTCTTCAAAGGTCTGGTAGTTAATTGGCATGTTGTTTAAGGGAAGGTTTTAACAGTGTAGAGGGCATAAGCCTTTGTAAATAATATTATCGTAAATGCAGAAGGCCTTATCATGCACTCCTTGCTCAGGCAAGTCTCCTCTTGAGATCATCTGGAGCTTTGTCTGAGTGTAGGAGCGCAGAATCAAATCCATAATGAGCCAACCACTTAAGCGAGCGGTACAGAAAAACACATCCAAGCAGTTTTCAGTCACATCTGCTACACATCAGTACTGCTGCAATCTCACTAGAGGGAGCAATTTATTTTGAAATATTAGTCAATATTAGCTCAGTGCTTAGCTGGGCCACCAGTGGGTCAAAATTAAAAAGACTTTTCTGAAGCAAATACACATCTTAAGATAAAAAGACAAACAAGGGGAATAGAGAAACGAAAAGACAGCACTAGTTAAAAATCCTGACTTCTGAAACAATGAGTTGTAAACAGAAAAAGGAATCTATGCAACATATGGAGATGATTTTTATGTTGTTTTTCCTGCTGAAACATTTACAGTAGAGATTTTGTCCCTGTTTCCAGTAGAAATTCCTGTTTTCAGGGATTACAGATCATTTTGGTTGGCCCTTGATGTGAAGTTTTGCTTTTATTTTAAAACATGGATAGAGCTATTGTCTTTTTTATCATAGGCTGTAAAAGGGAATAAATTCCCAGATGCGTTGAGATTCTTAGAAGTATTGCTAGCACTCAGGCTCTGTCAACAATTCCATCTTAAATCATTATTTAATGTTGAGTCACAAACACCTTTCTGTAAACATTTATTTAGTACCTGACAAGGTCTCCCTCTAAAGCGGTGGGGGATGGTATTTCTCAAAAAAACAGGGTTTAAAAATATTTTTAATGATATCTTTAAAGGCTGTGTTCTAAATCTGTCATGGTTCAATACTGTCCTTATTCAAAGCCTATATCGGGCTAAGTTTGTTCTGGACTTGTACAGTGCCTGGCACAGGAAGGTTTTCAGAGACCTGAGGCACTGCAGCGAAAGCAAATAATACAGATTTAATTCTGACGGTGTTTATGCAGTCTGACCCTGCGCACCGCCCAGCTCTGGGTCCTGCTGTCTGCCTCGGCTACGTCTTGACTCTGTGTTGGGATGAAACGTAGGAATGTGACTGCTCTGCTTTGCCCCTGCCCAGTCTGGAGGGAGGGAGAGAGGGAAGAAAGGGGACCTGGGATCCAGGAGGGAACCAGAGTGACCTCCGTGAGGTGTGGTAATGTGGAGCACCCTTGTCCCACAGGCGAGACACAGCCACCAGGAATTAATCCCTCCTCACAAAGCCGAAATGCTCGGCTCTGTGCATCTACGCAAGCGCTTTGTTTCACATGCTCAGCAAAGAGTCCGTTTGCTCTGATGGGTTTTGGATACAGCCTTTAAAAGCCCTAAACCGGCTGCTAAAGAGGAGCCTGCTCTCTAAGGAGCACCAACTGCGTGGCATAATTTGCAGAACAGGAGCTGAAAAGGTCTATATGTTAGCAAGCAAGATAGCATCACTACCCCCCACGATACGTATTAGACTGAATTAGTGTTATTAGCAGAAATTATCAGCGTCACAATTATGTTTGGTGACGACGCTGGCTCTAAGCTTTATACAAACAGAAATGTGCTTTGACTTTCGAGATGTGAGGTACACAGAGGACAGCTTACGCCCATACCCTCCCTGCATTTTGGTAGGTTGGGTGGGGGTCTGTGCTCTGCACTGCCCCAGGCCCTGCCCGTGTGCTGGTACAGAAAGCACCTTGTTATGCTTAAGGAAGCCGTGCTTGAGATACAGCGGGATCTGCCTGGGTCTAAGTGCCATTTATCACAGGGTAGGAAACTGCAACAGAACTGGAGGAAGAGAAGGGGAGAGGAAAAGAAGGACTGTGCAGTCTTCACCTCCATCAAAGCCCGGAAGAGCTGCCTCTCATACTGCTGCTGACATTTTACTGTCAAGAAAATTAAATGTCAGTTTTCACTGGAAGATTTTAAAAGAATGGCAAGTGCAAGTGAGTGCAGATTTAAGGCTACGCTCAGATGTGATTGAATAGTGGGACAAAATAACTTTTTGTAGTTTTAATCTCCACTAATCCACTAGGTTGGGTTTTTTGTTGTTTTTTGCTTTTTCTTCCAGACTGAGATTTTCTGGTAATACTTTATACAAAAAAAAAATAGGTCCTGGTTTATTCTACTCGCCTTACTCTGCAGCTGAATGGAGATTTAGTAAATGTGGCATCAGGCAAGGAGGAAGGGAAATCTGACAGACCGACAGAACGTGACTAACAATAAGCAGTTCATAAAGAAAGTCTTTTTGTTAACACTAACCTTTGCTAAGTAAGCAAGGAAAAATCTGTTTGTTTCTTTCAGCAAAGTAGTGAAGCACAAGTCCAACCAGCTATGTGAATAAAGTCACTGACTAGTTCGTATGCCCACGCACAGTGCTAGAAATTTTAAAATATTTGTATCTTCCTTTACTTGCTGAGGAGTCTCCCACTGCTTTGAGAAAATTTCCAGAAAGAAAACTCTGAATACTAAACGAGGCTTTTAAAAATTAAATGAACATGGATGCAAATTGCCTTCATGTGCCTCCCCTCCAACTTACAGTCATTGCTGGTGACACCTGCCCCTGTAAGTATATGTATATTTCTGTTCTCTTAGAAGTATTGCAGGACCTATCTTTATTGCATTAGGTCAAACAGTTCTGATGTAACTAAATGGTATCAGTACATAGGAGACCATGTCGTATCTAAAAATTGCTTTAGCAGCTCAGCCCAACTGAGGCAGCAGCAATAGCCTGGGTTCTGAATTGCGTGATTTCTATTAATGAAAATCCTGAGTGGCCTAAAAACTAAATACGGTATGTACATAAAGTGCACATAACCCTTTAATATTTAATAAATCCATAAAATTTAGTTGTCCATGTCATAAGAAACTTCTTTATGGTCTAGGCTCCTTTGGACCGGCAGCAATGTTAACAGGACAAAGTTAGCTCTTAACATAACAAATTTATTATTTTATTTGTTTCCTATTAAAATGTGTTGCCGGTTTAATGGAGGTTATATTCTTAATTTGACAGACATTTTAGGAAAACTTCAGAGGACTCTGTATTTCTGTTATTTTAAAATGCTTGGCGTTACACATAAAACCAAAAGTGTTATGTGTAAAAAAAAAAAAAATAGACAGCTGTTGTATTTTTTACAATCCTAAACTCAAATACAAACTCCTTCCTTCCCCACATATGGCTGGAGGAAGGGGGGTTAAGCTTCTGCATTCACCAAGCTGCACTGAATTCACACGACCAGAGTGCCGCACAAAACCCACAAAGGCATCCAGTAATCAATTCTTCGGAGGAAAGTGGGTTCATCTATTTTTTGCTACAAGAAAAAGTCGTGCTTTGCAAAAAGCCCTTTGCCCTTTGCCATGCGAATTATCAGTGCACTGCTGTTAATCTAAGTGGATTAAGAAAGGGTAAAGACTCCTGGTCCATGAAAGCCGGCTATGTAGTTTAGATTCTGTACAAGTGGAACTGTGTCGGTTGTGGGGGAGACCTGGGGGGGCAACACAAGGGGGGTCTTTTAACTGCATCTACAGACCCTGGTATCAATTCACTTACAGTGGCAGGAAGGTGCTTGCAATTCATTCCTTTTCCTGACGAGGAATAATAATAACAGTATGGGGTCTTTATGTGGGTATAATGGCAGTCACGACATGGGGGAGAGGGGAAAGCTTGTGCTGGTGCTCTTATGCCCGAGTGGTCGAAACGACACAGCTTCTGTGTGCAGACCCGGCTGAAATAACGTGTTTCCCAGGAAAGACAGCAGCGCCATTCTGCAGTTATTAAGCACCGGGCTTAAGAATTTTGCTTGTGAGCATATCTAGGAGCTTGGCATGCTGACTAGATAAATGTTTAAAAATAAGTCTAGTGCCCAAGCTGACAAGCTTGTGCCTTTTCGAATATATTCGTCTGAAGAAGAAAATGGATTTATCTGAAAAGTCTGTTTCATCTGACTGAGGTTCTCATCAGGGATGTAATTCTTACTTGCCATGTTCCTTACTCACCTGAATATTTTTGGTATCTAGAGACAAAGAAGATAAAGAGGGTTGTACTCTATTAATCACCCTTCTCTTTGTTCTCAAGCTACCTCTCTTCCATCTATCCCTCCTCCAAACACACCTCCCTTGCCAAATCTTTAGAAAGAAAATAATCGCTGCTATATTCTTTCAGGGACTCTAGCACTTACTGGTACAACATGTAATACTTGTGTCTGATTTGTTTTGTTGCTATCTGAACTGCAGCCAGAAAAAAAAAAAAAAAATCACATAAAAATGGAATTTTATAAATAACAGATGTGAGCTTTTTTTGTGAAAAATGTTTGGGTTTTAAAACGTTGAGAGTTTTTAAGGAAAAAAAAATCTAATTCTGTTTGCTTACTTTGCTTTTCCTTTTTTTCTTTTGTTTCTGTCTCTGTTTTCCTGAGGGTAGAAGGCAAATAAAATTTTCCTCGGGAAGACAAAAAGGAAAAGTATTGTCTTCATTTTTAACATTGCGAAATGAGCACAGAGTCTGTGTCAAGAAGTTTCGACAAAACTAGGATACCTCAGAGGTGACACCCTTATTCTTCGGGTACTCATCATTACATGGTACAAATGCCACTGGCACTATTTACTTGTAACACGTCTAGCCACTCTTTTCATTGGAATAAATGGGGTTTGAAGAAGGCTTTTTTGCAGACAAATGTATAATTCAGTGTTCCCTTAGAGCCAACACTTCTGATAGCCTCCTGCTCTCTCCAGTGAGGATCTGGGTGGCATTGATCACAAGTCGGTGAAGAACTCCTCTAACCACAGCCACTGTTGCCCTTATCCATGCCAATTGCCCTCTGCCAGTGCCTACAGGCTCTAGAGGGGACATAACCCACTGCAGCTCCTCCTGGTACCCTCGCCTGTGCTGTCTCTCCTGGTCTCCAGCTATGCATGCCCTTCTGTCTCAAGCAATATTTAGCTCTCCATCATCTCTAAGAAGAAAGTGCTCAGCCCTCCCTAAATTTCAGGCTGGTCTGGATGAATTAAATCTTTTGGCAAGTTCTGCTTTACAAAAAGTGGCAATTCCAGACGCTACTTGGCCACAAACTCTCCTCAGGATCTCCAAGCTGGCCAAGAACCAGCCTGCCCAGCCCAGTGGAGCCTGGGCTGGAGAGCTGGGGTTCAAATGTCCAGCCTGCGGGTCTGTTTGATGGATGACTGGGTGGTTCCAGAAAGTGAAGCAAGCAGCAGCCCCCACCTTGCCATCATCACAGGGAACCAGCTGGGACATGCTGGCCAACTCTAGCAAGCCTCTCCAGAGTATGCCCAAACCAGAATTTCACAAATTTGGCTGATATTATTTAGGAAAGCAAAGGGCATGTTCATGACATCAGAGTAACCCTATCAGCAAACTTGCATCCCTGCCCCTAAGCGCATACAAGCCAGTGCTTTGCAGTGGGACAGAGGTGTTTTTCTCCCTTTAGAAAATGAGCCAAACAACAGATTAATTTCATTATCCCTGGAAATACTGGCTGAGACATTTCTGCTGAATCTTTAACCAAAAGATAAATAAATCATCAACCAAAGATAGACATCCTTCATGGATGTTTTCAGTATGAAGAAAAGTATGGAAAAATTCTAAGTGCCTAAAATAGTCAAAAGGCAACTTTACATTCTTATGGATGCAATGTAGTAACTTGTTTCCCAGTGACAACTTTTGCTATTACAGGCATCTGTGCCACACCTTTTGCCAAAGTACTTCTTCAAGGAAAAGGAAAAAATGTTTCACAAGTAGTGTGTTAAAAATAATCTCGATCTTTTAACCCATTAGCAGTGAAGCTAAATATGCTTCAGCGTGGGATCTTGCCGCAGCTGCTCAGATCCAGTTATCCAAAGGACCTCCTGTGTGCTGCCTTCCCCTCCCCTTAGAGACATTAAGCTGCTCCTATTCCATTCCCATCTTCCCCTTCTTGTATCTATGGCCAGGGAGTTTTACAGTCCAGAAACCAACTGAGCTGCAGGCAGAAGTATCAGTGGCTGCTCTTCATGCTTGGAGGTGTCTAAGATGTGGTCTGGGGCTTCATCATGGATAAGCATCATCTTCCCCTCAAGGGTTTTCAATGCATCTGTGACCGGCAGCACCCTAGGAGCGTAATTCCCATGCAAATCTTATTTTTGACAGCAGCATCTAATGTAGTGAATAATATGGTCCTTTAGGATTTACAGTGCACTGGGGATTACTTGGATTGATTGAGAAAAAAAACTTCTTCCAAAATTTTCACATGCAGATCCCAGGAAGGTTGAGGACCTGGGTCTACAGCAGAAGGAGAAGCATCTTTCTGTGAATTAGAAATCATCGTTCCCTTTTGCTTATGGATACATTGAGATGGGAAGGTTAAGTGACATACGCAGGGTTACAAAGTAACTAAGTGGTAGAACAGAAAAAGATACCTGGCATCCAGACTCCCATTTGTCTCTAGTTTGTATTTTTTCATTCGCTGATGTTTTCGAATCTGTAGTTAATGTTGCTATAATGCATTTAGAATGAAAGACAACTAAATATTTTTTCTTGTGGGCAATAAAGATGAGTTGATTTTGTGCAGTTGTAAAATTCCGTTATGTATGAAGGAATCTTTATTTTATAACAGCTATTAGAGTGTTTGTTTGTAGGATTCTCTTGGGGTGGAAACTTCAGAAGCAGCATTGCTTTGAGCTAATCATTTAGCAAAGGACAAAGATGCCTTAGATTGCTGACTTGTCCTATAGTTAATGGTTCTCTCAGGCTTTTCTCTGTCAAATGTGGCAACTATGACATCAAATGTTATCTCTGTAAACACATGCCAACTCAAAATAGCACATTGCAGAGAAGGACGAAGAGTTCCTTATCCTATATTTTAGCAAAGATTATGGTCACCAGAATGTTCCTCTCACCATGGAAAAAAATAGACTTCAAGATAACTATGCTTTCCAAAAGTTAAATTTTAAAAATGAATGACTGATCCGACAAACCGTTCTACTTTCACATTAGCCACCTTAGAGGATCGTACACCAAGTGCATGAAATATGGAATTCTCATTTCTGGGATGCCAGAATTTGAGTTTTGATCTATTATTTGCACAAGCTTACTGTGGGCACGAGGATAGCTACACCTAGTAGAGACTTTTTTCTCCGAAGATTTTGCAGGACAGTAGACTGGCAGTTCAGACAACCAGACTGCTTTGTTGATCTGCCACTGTTCCGCCATCTGACCTTGAGCAAGTCTTTTCACTTTTCTCTAGCTCTGTTTCTCCTCCTACAATTTGCCTTATCTATTTAAATGGCAGCCTTTCTGAGCAGGGAATTTCTCACCTTGTGCTAGCTAGCAGTGCTTAGCTGAACACAAACCCATCTTCCCCGGGATTACTGTATTGCAAAGCTAGCAAATAACGCTACCAGTTAAAAGCACTAGTATAAAATACTAAGAAGCTGTTTTTCCAGAGAGGAACTTAGCTCAGTCAGAGGAGCAGTAATGCCCCTTTCTCCAGTGCTTCACTTCTGCTACTCTTCCTATCCAGGAGCTGAAGCTGTGACACGGCGTCACCGACACTGCCACTTCATGGTCAGGTGTTTGGAAGCAAACCTCAAAACCATGAAGACGTGGGCTGCAGCACCGTGATGCCAAGCTGGCCAGGCTTTGGCTGCTGAGCCACACTTGGCTTAGGAGCAGGTCAAATCCGCTCCATGCTGGGCTTTATCAAGGAGGATGAGAGGTGCTCCTAATCCTGACTGTGAGCGAAAGCGAGCCTGTGGAGCTGCCAAGGTTTTCCTCTGCCTGCATTGCTGGACATCAGCCACCCCAACTCGCAGCCCCACGTTAGCAGGATGGATCATCCCAGGGGTTGGGGACCACCAGAGGTGACCTGCTCCAAGGAGGGTCAGGCTCACAGGCTGCACAGCCCTGCTGAGCCACCCAAAGCAAAGCCACAAGCATGAATTACTGCATGCCAAGCTCTCTCCCTTTAACCTGCACACCCACCCTGAAGTGGCAGAGGACAGAAAACCCAGGTGATTCACAGCCTGCCAAGACCCCTGTGCCTGAGGAGGTAATTTAGATGCAGCTGAATGACATGCCTGCTCAGCAGCAAAGAGCCACAGCCTGCCCTAGTTTTTCCAGTGTGGATAATCATCATTAGCCGTGTCTCGTAACGAAATACATTGTGAATAAGAACAGGTACAGGGTGCAGAGGCTTGCCGTGCACGCCTTCAGAGTCCTGGGTAATGGGTACACCTCTCCAGAATTTTTACTCAGGCACCTCAAATGTCCATTTAGCAGGGCATTTGCATGTGTGGCGTCTGTTCCTGAATGTTGGAAAAAGTATAAAATAAAAACAACCCTAAGAACGAGCTTTTCTTCCTTCTTCATGGCACATTATTGGTATCCATCTCTGAGCAAGCAATCTGTATGGTCTTTAGAGCTGTGTCCTGCCAGACTCTCAGTTAGAGGCTGTGACCTGCAAACCAATGGTGCAGGGAAACTCTGTCTTCCCCCAGAATCAGTGACACTAAACACTGGCTAGAGTGAAAAGGTTTTTCTGAGGCTGAACCATGATTTTTGGATAGAAGCTATGGTTTGGTCAGAGATGTAATGTGTGCTGCAGCTTTTGTTGACTTTGGCCAAGTGGCTTATTTTCCTAGCTAGGAAATGTTTGTAAATATGCCCAGAAATATCTAATATATCTTACAAGCCAGGCACAAGCTGTCATCCTGCAGCACATCCGTAGCAGAGCCGTTTCCTCGGCTTTCTTCCTATGAATTAAACAAATGCCCAGACTATTGAAGGCAGCAGTTCACTTCAGAGCAGGATTTCTTAATACAGGTCCCAGGAGAAACACACCTACCTGCTTCATCAGCACGATTTTGGGAGCTGAAGCTTTCTCCCGAAAGGGTTGCTCGGCACACACTCGCTGTCCTCGCAGCATCCTTTTCCCAGCCAAGCGCACGCCTCCCCCCTTCCATCTGCAAGCTGGGAAGTCAGCGTAGGGGAGTGCAGGCTGTGCCTTTCTCTCGAGCACACACGGCAAATCCCAGAGCTTTCTGCCTGGAATCCCCCTGAGTCAGCAAACAGCTGGGTTTCTATCCCAGCCAGGAGGCAGCTCTCGGAGGAACATCTGGCTCTGGTCTCTATCTTGTCTGCTGCTCCTTCACACATCTACTTCCTTAAAAAGAGCTTACTGGGGTGGGGAGCGGGAGGGAAAACTGGCTCCGAGTTCTTTCGACTACTTAAAGAGGACCACCCTGTTGCACTGTCAAACAAAAGTTATATATTTCCTACAAAAAATATAACACTTAACTAAAGGAGACAATTAGATGTAGTCGCATTTGCCTATTGCAATACAGCTCCACCATCTTTGGGATGACTGGGAGGTTTACATGCAAAAATGCTGCCTGCCACTCTCCTTCTCTTCACTTTGAGCTCCCAAGGTGTTAAAGAGGGGTGTCTGCACAGAAAGGGCAGAGTGAAACCTTTGAGTGTCTGGGGGAGTTGTATTAAATATTAAGTAGGGATCTGAGTCCACCCAGCCTTGCAGATGAAACTCTTGCTTTGCAAATTGCCCCAGAAGAAGCTAGTGGCAATCTTCCTAGAGGCTCGTGTTGCTTGGTGTGAATAACAGTGGTCAAGTGTCTTCCCCAACAATTTCCAAATAAGTACAAGCCAAACGAGAGAAGAACAAAGGGCGCTGCTGTGAGGCAACAGATTTAAGGGAAAAAAAATGTGATTTTGTGGTCACTCAAATATGGAATGTGCTGATGGTTCCTTAAGATTTTCTAATGGAAAAATCATAAGCTGCAAATAGTTAAATCAGAGTCTCTATTTCTCAGCAAACATCTTAAATGACACATAAAAATCTCTTAAACGCCTCAGCTTAAGGGAGGCCCTGGCTAGCTCCAGATCCATCGCCTTTTGGGGATTTCACAGCAGACCACCCACTGGGAAAATGAAAAGTTGGCATCTCTACCACTGTGGCACTTTTTCCTGGAGACGAGTCCCTAAAATGCTCTGCTCTTTTCCCTGAGGAGACAAAATGAAAAAGTCTAACCTGGTCAACATGATTTGACAAAGAAGGGAGGTATAAATCACCCATGACATGACTTTCTCTAAACTATTAGGAACTCTATTTACATGTATTCGGACCAAATGTCCTGCTTCGCCCCGCTACTTACGTGTAATGTAATCAGCTCACACTTGTGCAAATAAGTCTACAATTTCATACAGAGACACGCTATATGCTGTAGATACCTTGTCTCAGATAATGAGCAAGTTGTATCAATTATTATAAATCTGTCCCAGCCTATTAAAGTCTTTCCTTAATGATGTTGCAGTGAGGTGGCTGCTTCATTCTGAGTCAGCTTCTCCTGTAGCTACACTTGCCTTTTTAATTGAAACCTTTTGTGGCACTTAGTGGAGGTCAGCTGTTTCCAGTTTATAGGCCAACAGGCCACTTTGTCTTCAGAGACTTCTATGAAGATTATGCTCATCACCTGAATAAAAGGCCTGGAATTGGAACTGCTAATCTTANAAAAAAAAAAAAAGCTAACAAAAATGAATGTGTGCATAATGCCCAGTAAGTGCCCATTGCTAGGTAGAAATCAAAGACTTGGTTTGCCATTCATACACTGAAATGATCTTCCTCACCAAATTAGTGAGCGTTTCACAGCCACCAGCACTCTTTTATCTTCAAGTCACATGGGAAACAAGTGTTGCGCTAGTTCAGGTCAAAGCAGGTGAAAGTGGTACCTGACAAAGTAAGTCTGAACCAAGCCCGCACAGCATATGAACTACACAGTGTTTTCCAGGTGCCCGTCTCCTCTGGCACACACCAAGGACCTGACAAGAATGTGTTGTGGTTCCCTCTTAGCTTGCCTGCACGCCTGGTTTCCTTCCCGTGCTTGAGTGTATATGACTATTCCACATGGTTTTGACTGATTAGGGCACTGTACAAGCTGGGTAGCCAAGATACGTACCTGGATCAAAAGGTCTGGAAACACCTCAGATCCATCAGTTCAAATTCAGTCTCAGTGGCTTGACCTTGTCCGTGCGTCCGAAACGTGAACTAGCCCTGGAGTCCTGCATTTTGCTGAGTTCAGCAGATTCACACCTGATTTGACACATAAGCTCAGCTTTAGGAGCTGCCACTTCACAGGATGATCCAGTAGCACCACAGCGGAACGCCCTGCATATAGCAGGGTCCAGGAGATGTGGTGTGTCTGCCTGAATCTCTGTGCTAAAGGCACAGGGTCATTCTGCACTCACACGCATAGCACTCAGCAACCATCTCATCCTCTTGGTACAAGGGGCCCAAATCTGACTCGGGCCCCAGCTCCCTTGAGGGTTTACTGTTTGCTCACAGAAGGAGTTGGGACGGAATAATTCACCTTCAGGAAGGTCCCGTCCATGAACACTTCACAGGGCAAACCAGAGAGCACAAAGCAACTGAAAGAGAGATTAGTACAGTGTCTTCAGTCAACAGCAACTCTTGCAAAAGCCTCTCAGCTAGAGTTCAAAACATGAAGAGCCCCTTGGGGTGCAGTAAGCATGTCCAGTTACTGAGCTAGACTGCATGACCACGTTTTAATCACAGAGTCCACAGAGCCAGGATCACATATCTAATGTCATGCCCTTAAGAGTTAAGTGGTGTTGGACTACAGCATTATGCATAGATGAGTGTCAGATGCAGTCTTGGATTTCTTGCCAGAGTATCAATAACTGCTTTTTGTGATTTTATACTTTTCGCTCATTTAGCTCAAGTCCATGTTTGCAGCCTCAAATCAGGCATCTCTTAATGGACAGAGAGAGGCTTTCCTGTGCCCTGCTGGGAGACCTCACAGCGCTGAGGGCAACTCCTTGAGGAGGTATCTTCTCAAAGGGAAGGACCCCACAGTTCCCTCCAAGAACAGGACCAGTGGGTTTCTTCTGAGGTCCTGTGCTAGGCTCTGCAGTTCTCTTTGTGGCAGCCTGGCATTCATAATCCTCTGGGGTAGTCAGGGTGGGCATTCTGCCCACAATGCTCCACGTGCTCCGCTTTCATATATGTGTAAACTAAATTTCACGGCGGAATTAATCAGACGCCATGAAGAATAACAAGGAACAAATTATGAGAATCATTATTGCCGTTATAGAAACTACATTAACGTTACCAATTTAGCTGTCTCGTTTTTCCTCTGCAAGCTTATTTCAATTAGATTTTTTTAAGAAAGGGAAAGCCTGACATTAAATAAATCAGTAAAACATAACTGCTTGGGTGTCATCACCAAAGAATGAGATTCAGAATTATCACCCCTGTAACACATCACCCCTGAGGTGATCTAGACTGAACATAGGCCTTTCCTAATATGACCGCACATTGGCTTCAGTGGGATTGTATTCAACAAGGGTTTCTTGTGACAATCTCTGCAGAAGAAACCTCACAGGAACCAGAAATAAGATCTCTTTTCTTCTTCTCACGCTGCTTCATTTTTTCTTCTCCAGGCAGAAGAAAAAATGTAAGGAAACCACTCTGCGATTTCTAATACAACATGTTTCTAACACAACATGTTTCTAACATGAGGCTGAGCTGGTGTCTGCTTATGCCCACAGCATCCAGACAGGGTCAGTATGGTCTTCATAGCCTGGGCTACAGGTTCTCTTCCTCACCCAACAAAAAGCTTTCACAGAGCTCTTTTGGTGGGTTTCCTCCAATTTTAATTCATCTATTTTCCCAAACATCACGTGTTGTGGTCTCAAACAGCTGATCAACTTCTGTGACGGCAGATTAAGTATTTCCTCACTGGAAATGCTTTTTTCCAGGCACAGTAGAACCTGCCCAGTTATTCTCCTTGCCCAGCCGTGTGAGATGAAATGAGCCTGTCTAAGGCCATAAGAAGGGAAGCTGTTCCCAGTCCTTTCTCTCCAGCCATGGAACCTGGTCCTGATTCAGCACTGCCTGTGGGCACCCGCTCCATTCCTGCTCCAGTCCGAGATGAGCATGTGCTAATTTTACCTTGGAAGCCAACGGGATTTAAACATATGCATACATGTCCCATTGGATCCAAAAGCACGTCACAGCTTTTTCTCCTTTCAGCACGAGGAGGAGAACACTGCACTGACCAGGGCAGACCCGTAATATTGCCGTGTAAACAATGCTCGCTCGGGTCCGCAAGCTGTGTTATTTATGTCCCCAGAATTGCCAGTTCTACCGGAGGGGATTTGGGTGGTCTCAAAATGGCAGTGCCTGGCCATCACAAGAATTAAGTGCTCCATTGTTAGAGCTGCACTCCAGTCTCAGAAGCCTTTTTGTCGAGAAGACAGAAAAATGCAACATTCCCTGCCCACTGGACAATAAAAAGGAAACACCCTATAAGATGCTGAGAGCCTACAACTGTCACTAAGTCAGCAATGAGGCTGCTTCTCAGGGTAATTATCCCTTTTTGTTGAAAAAAAATAAATCCAAACCACCCCCGTCAGTGCGAATCATTTAAGGGGCTGAAGTTTTGAGTAGTATCTCAGGTGCCTAGACCAGGATTTTTTAAAATTACCTGTGCTATGAAACATCCCTCCCCATGTGCTTTGGTTGGACTCACTGAGCCATAGCTGCTGACATGCAACGATGGCTGTCACCCTGATCGTGTCACACCGACATTATTTGTCAGGGGTGTTGCTGGTCACCCACTGATTACAAGCTAAACTCTCTGACCTCCTGGCTCAGCCAGCAGTTACAAGTACATCAAGTAGGACAAAGGTGTCCCTTAACATCGAAATAGACCATGAGAATAAAGCCTGACTGCGTGTTGGTGTTAACAAAACACAGGGAGTATTTTTATCTCTGGAAAGCTATTTCCTATTTGTAATACTACTTGAAACCGCTTCCAAGTCTTCGTTTGATGTTACTCATCTTCATATATTTTATGTGTCTTGTTTTCATTTTCCAAACATGTTTATTAAAAAATGTTCTCAGTGTAATGGCCTTTGTGGTAGAAATTTCTGTTTTGGGGGAAGAATAGCAGAGTTGGAGGCTTTTGCCAGCAGGATGTGAAAGCTGAAGGAAATAACAATGACTGGGGCTAGAGATTTGTCACAGGGAGTTAGAATGCAAAAATTTACAGTCTGGCCATGAGACAGTCCAGGCTAAAGCCATGAATTTGTAGGAAGCATTGTCAAAAGCTGGGTATTATTATTTTAATCAAACTCTGCTTTACTTTGCACTAAAAAAATGCGACTTGCCAGAGACTTTGGCTCTGCAGGTAGAGGAAAGAGGGCAAAAGTGCCACCTCCATCTCCACTGCTCTTCCCATCCTGGCTGAGGAATCGGAAGCACACGTGACCTTCCCTGGAGAAATCATGGGAATTCAGCTGCCCCGAACCTCGTAGGGAGAGTTTCTGCTGGCTTGGGAACTCCCCTCGCACTCAGCACTGCCAGCTCAGGCTCTGCTGACTTCAAAGGAACACCAAACAGGCTGGGACCTACTCTCACACTGACATGCTGTCCTCCAGCCTGGCAAGAAATCGCTTCACTCTTTAGCTCTGCATCCACCAGAGCGGGTCCAAGAATCTGCAGCTGGGGAAGTTGGAAACAACTGCATAGGTACAGGGCTTGTAGATTCCTGCTCCTCTCCAGATAATGCAGCCTTGAAAGTGCCTGGCAAGGATTTTCGTAAAGGAAAGGCTTTATGCTCTTTTATGCTTATATTGTGCCAGTGACCTTAATTGTTGGTGGGTTTTTTATTTTTTTAATTGAATGAGAGAAAAGAGTTCACTTTTATCTTAACAGTACGAGGTCTGGATCTGCTGGAAAATTACTTGTGAGACCTCTGGATCTCTTATTTGCACAGAAGTAGCCTCTTATATTTATTGCTCTACATATGGCCACAATCCAGCAAATCACTCAAGCATGTGAATAACTTTAAGCATGGAAGTAGTCCCCCGTGAGCCAGTGGAACCACCACCACACTAAATATATACATCAAGTGATGAGCCCGGCTCCACCCTCGTCTTTTCTCAAGTGCTGCCGTTTCTCCACATACACACCCAGCAGGCCAGGGGCTTGTTGCTCGTGTTCCTTTCCAGTTGCATAAATCTCAGTTGAGGATTTAAACTGTGGGCTGCATTGATTGCTGCACACTCATCGATCCTTACCCGTGCCTACCCACCGAGGCTGCGCAGCACTGCGCTCCTTTCGGATTCAATTCTTCCTTTTCTTCCTTTAATCCGGAGAGAAATACGTAACAAATTTTCAGGGGAGAGCTTTGCTGAGTTTTATAGGACCCTGCTGCCATATATGAGTATCTCTTCTTATCATACACAGTTCCCCTCGGAGAGCGGGAGCCGCAGGGACATCTGCGAGCCGCCCCACCTTAGCTGGCCCCTGGGGGAGGGGGCTCCTGCCGCCCTGGATGGCTAAGGGCTGTGTGTCTGTCCCGCTTGTTTTCCTCCCTCTCCGCATTTTGGGGGGAGCGAGGCGGCCCCAGAGCCGCCGACGGCTGTGGCCGCCGACACCTCGGGGTCCCCTGAGGGGCCCCGCTCTCTCCCCAGGGGAGAGGCCGCATCCCCCCCTCGGGCTGCCCGCACCCCAGCCCGGGGCACACGGGGCCAGTGTTAGGACCCCAGACGGCGGCGGGATTTCGGGGGAGGGAAAAGGGGGAAAAGAGGTGATGGCACATACTCCGTAGAAACAGTAAGACGTGAAGCCGAGCGCGCTAAGTGCATACCAAGATTTATAGGTGGACTTTACAGGACATTTTACTGCAACCTGGGAGATGATTCATTTTTATACGCAGCATGTTACACCGCAGGGCTGTCCCAGCCGGTTAATGTTCAACGCGGGCCGGGCTTGACGGAGGGCACAAGCTCCGCGGCCGGAGAAGGGGCTGCGGCCGCGGCCCCGCAGAGCCCGGCGGCCCCACAGCCCCCGGGGAGCCGCGGGCTGCGGCTTGGCAGCGAAGGAGGAGGGGGAAACCCTTAAAAAAAAGGTCAGACGGAAGGAGAGAGTGGCAGCCGATCACAGCCCTCGCCTCCGATCAGGCGCGGGTTTCACCGATGCGGTCTGTGCGTGGCCAGTCCCTGCGTGGCCAGTCCCTGCGTGGCCCTGCGGGGGTGCAGCCGTCGGAGCATCCGTCTCATGTGCGGGCAGCGGCTACAGAGCACTGCCCGCACAGCGCTCTATGCGTGCCTGTGTGTATATGTATGTGTTATGTATGTGTAATACGAATGTGTATATATATGTGTATGCGTGTGTGTGTATATATATATATATGAGGGCGTTAAATCTGAGCCTCTTTCCTGCGGCACCCCGGCTCGGTGGGAGCCCCGCTGAGCTGAAGACGGGTCCCTCCCACACTCGTGTTTGCACGCTTGTACACACACACAAGCACACTTGCACACCCGTGCACACACACACACAGGCACAGGGCTTACACAGCCCCTTCTCCAGTGCTGTGCCTTGTCGTCCGGGCGAAGGGCAGAAGCCGAAGGGCTCCGGTCTCTTCCTCACTGCCGAAGCGAGGCACCCGCGGGCTCCTGCTCCCGGGTGGGCTGCCTGGGGCTTTGTGGCTTTTTTTTTNTTTTTTTTTTTTAAATTATTTTTATTTTCTCGGTTTTGCGAGGGCGGTCAGTCACGTCCATCCTCCGCTCCCGATGGCGGGCTCCAGTCGCGCAAACCACGCCGCTCACCCGCGGGGCTAGGGTCGGCTCAGCCCAGAGTCCCCGGGGCCTTCGCTTTGCAGGGCCGCAGCCGCACAAGGCTTTACCTGCCCGAGAGGCCCGGCCGCCCGCTCCCCGCGTGGGGTCAGGCCCAGGCTCTTCCCCAGGCGATGATCTCTCCCTGCCTGAGTCGCTCTACCTTCCTCCCGTGGGGCTGAGGTCCGTGCGGCCGCCGCTCGCACGCTGCCATCGCCGGGCAAGGGCCGGTGGTGGCCGTGCGGGGTCGCGGGGCCGGGCAAGGGCGGGTGCCCCCCTAGAGCAGGCACAAGCCCGCCCTCCGAGAAGGCAGGGCCGGAGCCGTTCCCGCTTTGGCGGCAGCAGCCTTTGCTCTCCCCTGTCTCCGCGGCGGCGGGAGCGACCTGCGCTGCCCCCGCGGCCCCGTCGCAGCCCTCCGACTTCGGGGCAGGCGGGACGGTCGCAGACGCAGGGGAGAAAGCGAGCAAACAAGTCCCCCTCGCCCTCGAAATCACGGATCGACCAAGGGGAAATTCACCCAGCACCGTCAGAGCCCCGTCTCCCCGGGCGGGCAGCGCGGAGCTCACTCCTCTCCTGCTCAGGGGCACGGAATATAGGTTCGGTTCTGCCCGCTTCAGCCCCGCGGCTCTGCCCCGCACAAGCGGGGGCCGAGCTCGCGAAAAGCTGCCTCAAACCCCTTTTTTACTAAAAAGAAAAAGATACATCGTCGCAAAAAAATTACACATGAAGGTTTCTTTTATTTTTTGTCTTTTCTTCACTGAGAAGAAGATGCGGGAGAGTGGAGAAATTAATTCGAAAAAGGGCTCGCATTCAGAAAACTTCAGGTTTAGCAATTAGTTAGTCCGGCACCGTATGGAGCTCCGAAGGTGTAAATCCTTCCAAGTTCCTAGATTATTGACTGTTACGGTCTATCGGGTGCATAATATTCAGAACTACACATGTATAACACGCTTACCAAAGCAGGCATTTAGGAAAACAAAGTATATGCCCTGAAAACGCGTAGGTGCGCCGGGAGCCGGTCCCCTGCCCTCTCTCCTTGGTTTGAACCGGGGTGTGCGACCCCCCCTGCCCAATTCACACACCCCCCCCCCGCAACCCCCTCCGCGCCCGCGCAGCGCTGCCCGCTAGGCCGGAGGTGGCCGCGGGGGCCAGGGGCTGCAAACCTGCCCCAGTCCCGCCGGCTGCCACCGCGCCCGCCCCACGACGCGGCACAACGGCTTTTTGGAAAAACTTCCCCGGGCTCAGATGTCAACTATTTTCCCAAGGAAATTATTTCCCTCCAAAAATGCTAATCAACCTCGTAAGGAAAAAAAAAAAAGAAAAGGTCTTTTATTTGATAGGTATGAACAAACGTACAGGTATGTAAAGATCGGTATCTAGCTATTTTAGAAAGGCACACGGGGATGAGCGCACTCGTACATGACAACAATTCAAAGAGAGGACAGAGGGAAGCGCACAGAAAATAACCCGAAGGAGATATATCGATATTTATGTTTAATTTTGACCTTTGCAGCCGCGCCGATCCGACTGCCAGGGCCCTGCGCACGCCGCCGGGGTTCAAAGTGCGGGAAGGCACCGTCCGAAAACAAAAGAGCGGAGCCGAGCAGAGCCACGGCCCCGGGGCGCCGGCCGGCGGGGAAAAGGGGCCCCGGGCTCCCTGGGTGTAAGGGACCCGCTCACGGTGCCGCAGCCTCGGGGTTGACGGGGTCTGCGCGGGCCCGGGGGGGCAGTGGATTGGGATGTGGATTGGGATGTGGATTGGGAAGCAGACGGCGCTGCTCGCTCGCACGCCCGGTGCGGGGGGCCGCACTGCAAGCGGTCCGGAGAGGCCTTCCCAAGGGCCGGGGAGGGGGATGCGAGCCCGTTGTTTAACCCCTCTGCCCCCCCCCCGCCCCTGCTTCTCTAAATAGATATTCTGCAAATTCCCCATTTCGTTGTGGCTTTTTTTCACCCTCTCTGCGGCCTCCATTGTTCCAGGTTCACACTGCCACCGCCGATAAGGGGAAGGAAAGCATCCAAAAAAAANAAAAAAAAAAAAAAAAAAGGAAAAAGAAAAAACACGACCCAAGATTTTGATTTACGACCTAATCAAAACATTATATCTTTGGTCAAGTGGCGCAGAAAAATGATGACCCTCAAGGCTTCAGCTAGGGGGAGAAAGAGAAATTCAGATTACACTCGGAGTGATTTATGTCCTCTCTGAGCGGTCACGTTGATTTTTCATCGTTTGAGCCATTACATAGTAGAGTGGAAAACTCTAATCCATTTTTTTTTTGTCCGGAAACGGTATATATTATTCTTCTAAACGTATATGCCTCTATATATAACGTATATATAATAAATATTCTTTCTCCATGCACACACATATACTAAATATATACACAGACATTATATATATATGTATATATATTTGAGAAGACTATAAATAATCAATGCCACCGAGAAGAAACAAGAGCCGAAAAGAGCGTGTAAAATACCGTGCCGATACCCGCAGCGACCCGTTCGCTGATTTCCAAGCCCGTCCCGCCGAAAGGGTTTGGGCAGAAAAGCGCTCGCGTTTCTCCGACTTCCCCGACCCCCGAGGGGGTCTCCCGGCCTCCAGCCCCTCACAGGCGTCGCCCCCAGACCTTCCGCCCACAGCCCAGTGAGGAGGAAGAGGAGAAGGAGGAGGAAGGGGACATTTTTGGAAGTCCCTGGCACTCACCCGGGTGAGGTGTTGACACGGTGCGGAAAAACCGAGGGGAGACGCGTTGGGTAGGGGCGGCGGCGAGGCCGGGCACGCCGAGGTGGGCAGGGGGGGCCGTCTGCCTACCCCCGCCCAAAGCACGGAGGGTCTGTCTCTCCACGGACCCCCTAGCAACAACACACAGAGAAAAAGAACGCTAAAAAAAATATTAAAAAATAAAAAAAAAATCGATGAGGAAAAGGGGGTAAAAAAGCCAATAAAAAGGAGGGGTGGAGGGGAAGTGAGGGCTAGGGTTTGCCCAAAATGGGAACACGAGGAGGGCCCCCCTTTCACATGGGGGAAGCATTTTGTCCGTGGGAAAGCATAGGGCGCCGATTTCTCCCCTCTCACCCTCTTCTCTGCTCCTCTCGCTGTCTAACCCTGTGGGGGGAACACCGCCATCCGCGGTGTCCGCCGGGGAAACCCGGGGGTGGAAGAAAGCTCCGAGAGCGCACATTTTGCGCGGCGGCGGAGCCCTCGCACACCCCCAGGCTCCCTCTGCGGCTCCTCCTGGCCTCACAAAAACGTGCAAGGAGCGCGGAAAGGCCCCTGCGCACCTCTCTGGCGAACGCTCCTGCGGAATTTCTTCGTACATCGGTATCCCCGTCGGGCGCCGGGTCCTGCCGTCCCCTTCCCCCCCCGCCAGCCCCTCCTTGCCCGCCCGGGGTGTGAGGCGATGGGAGGGCCGAACAGCAATTCATCTTGATTTGTTTCAATTTTGTCCGGCGATGGCAAAGTTATAATCCTGTATAATTTCACGAACAAGCAGGTTGAGAATGAATGGGTCGATATTATTTAAAACAAAACACGGGAGAGCACGACCTTTCCCTTCAACGACGTGTTGCAGCACGAAGTCGCAGGAAACTCGGGGCTAACCTCTCACCCCCCGCGCTCCGCGGGGTTGCGGTTATTTGGGCTGTTCTTTGTTTCTCTTCATGTCTGAAAGGGGGATTTGGAAATAGAAATGTAATATTACATGAAGGATCTCCCCGCTGAAGGGAGAAGGTGAGCTCAGGGAGCGGGAAGGGGAACAGATTATTTTGAACAGGAGCAGTTTGTTTGCAAACTGGCTGTTCTTTTCCTTTTTTTTTTTTTTTNTTTTTTTTTTTTTTTCCCCTTAACACTTTCTCTTCTTTAATGTAATAAAAGCTTCCTTCACAGCAGGAGAAATTTATGCCTGAGATACAGCAACTTTGTGGCTGGTAATTCTCGAGGCCAACGATGTCAAATAATCCATTTTCTCTGGGCTACGCAGGGGAATAAAGGGATCCTACTGCGCGAAAGGCAGCATGTCCAAGCCCCGCGTTTCTCTAGCATACAACGCTAGCGCAAGAGATTTTTTTTTAAACGTGAAAAAAATGCCGACATTTATTTGTATTGCAATAAAAAGTAGTGCCCTGTGTTTCCAGACAACGAGATTTAGTGTCAACGACCAGTCAATCACTGCGGACCAGTTACCGCTGCGCAGCTTGGCTCAGTAAATAAAAATCCAGACAAAGCTGTATGCTGTATATTTTTACTCCCATGAAATAAAACACATTTTTTTCATGTTTGCTGAAAAGTAAAACAATAATATTGTACGAAATGTTATACACAGGGCATGTTTTACATTGCAATATCAGAAACATCATTGCATCCACCAGAGGTACTATTCTAAAACTGATATTCACACAATGGGGTTTTTTTTAATAATTATATGTTAGAAACATACAGTGTTGCATTTAGTATATACATTCCCTTGCTCGCAAGCGAAAAAATCCTAATCGCTTCTGTGTAACATGCTTTATTTTAAAGCCTAACCTTTTAAAAACACTGTTGTGATATTACTAACAACTGCTTTTATAAAATTAATTTGACATTTCGATATATATACATCCTTTCAGTCATTTTTATGTTAACAATGCTAAACTTAAAAAATAACAAGCTTATAGGAACATTAAAATGTCATATCATATCCAGTCAAACATTTGTCCATATATATATATATATGTCCTTGTAATTGTTGAAATACTCTTAGTGAAAGAAAGATCTCATAATCTGTAGGAGGTCCTTTGAAAACAAAGGAACTATCTTATTTCAGTGGTTTCCTCTTTTTTTCCTCTCTCTTTTCCTTTCTCTCTGCCTCTGTCTGATTTTTCCTCCTTTCTCTTTCTGTCTAGTGCCCATTACTTTCTAGCGTAATTCTCAGTCTCTGCGGAAGATGGGGGGGGGATCCCCATGCAGTGTTTCTTACTGGGGTGTCTCACACGGGTCTGTCCACCGCATACTGGCAAGCGCTCAGGTTGGAAGCGGGGTTCTGCACGCTGGCATAGCCAAAACTGGAGTGCTGCTTGGCTTTAAGTCTCAGACTCGCCAAGCTCGAGTTACATGTGTCCCTATAAACATATGGAGGTGTTGGAGGAGCATAAGGACAGGCTGGCGTTGGCACTGCAGAATTCAGGGAGGGATTGCTCAAGTTGTTCAAGTTATTCAGGCTGTTGAGGCTGGAGCCGGGGACCCCGGTGACTGCAGAAGGTACCATGCTTGAAGACATACTCATGGAGGAGATGGAGTTTGGAGGGGAGAACATGCTCTGAGAAGACAGAGGGTTGACATTCATGGAGTTGAAGAAAGGAAAGCTTTTGGTGGAGAGGGAAGCGGAGGTCAGGCCCTTAGCTGCCCAGTTGTTGTATGAGTAGCCGGGGTACATATCATCGTAGGGCTGCATGAGGCCGTTAAACTGCGGACCGAAGCCGTTTTTGCAAAGCTCGGCTTGCTGGTTCCTTTCTCTCTTTCTCCATTTGGCTCTGCGGTTCTTGAACCAAACCTTCAAAAACGGGAGGAGAGGGAGAGATGCGAGACGCGAGTTAGTCAGGAACCGCCACTGCAGCCCTTTGCAACCTCTCGGGGCAACAGCGTAACGTGCCCATATATACATACATTTATAAACGTGTACGTACATATATATATATGATCGGCTCCTACCCTCCGGAGCCCTGCGCTGGGCCGGGGCAGCGATGTGCTGCCGGGACCGCCGAGCATCCCTTGGGCCCTGGTGCCACCGGGTTTAGCATGGCTAAACTGATCCGTGGTGGCTTCATTCCCCTCCTGCCCTCCCCCCGGCATAATTTGCGATGCTCTAATTCGCGCCATAGAGGCCGAAGCTTCCTTTTTTTTTTTTTTCCTTTCCCCTAGTTTCTCTTTCTTTTCCCCCTCCTTCCTCGGCTTATTCCGCGCAGAAGCCATCCAGGAGAAATACGATAGTGCAAAAGCGAGGGCAAAACGCCTGGAAACCCGCGGAATTTTAAGGCGATGTTTCCTATTACGAGGAAGGAGAGGGAAACCAGCAACTAATAAATCCTTGCTTCAGTTTGTTAAAGCTACAAGTTCCTCTTGAGCGAAAGCTTCCAGAGACGAAAATCACTTTCTAAACAAACTTGTTCGACTACTCTTTGGTGAAGAAAAAAGGAAAAATAAAGAAATTGCCGTTTAACAACGTGCTAAATGAGATCTAAGGGACCCTCCGCGCAGACAATAGGGCAAACGAACCCTTTCCCAATCCACATCTGGGTGTTTGACCCGTCGGGCAGCCGCCAGCAGCAGCCTTCCCATGTGTATTCGAGCCGCCCTGGGGTGTTTGCAGGAACTCCCCCGGCAGAGCCGGGCAGGGGCCTCCCAGGCACTACAGGGACGGGCCCAACTGACTGCACCGCGCCACCCGAAACCAAACCCCCTCGCAAAAGCTGCGCCGCGACCAACACCGATTCGTGCTCCGGCGGGGCACCAACCGCGGCCGGGACCCGCTCCCCGGCCCCTCTCGCTGCTGACCCGATTCTCACTGCATCGTTCTCTTCAAGCGACCACAGGGAGAGGATTTATGTGGGATTTCCGAAAATCGGGAGTTTCGGGCCTTTTTGGTCTTTTTTTTTCTTTTTTTTTTTTTTTTTTTTTTTTTTTTTTTTTTTTCCCCAGAGCGGCGTTTGCGCTCGAGCGGGATCCGGCCTCGGTGTCTGTGCAGCGCCGTGATGGTCCCATAAATCTCAGAGGGGGGAAAGGGCGGAGAGAGACGCTCGTCAAATTGGGAAACCAAAAGAAAGAGAAAATGCAAGGAAGGGCACGTCGGGAGTGCCTCGGAGTGAAGTAAAAGCCCTTGTGTATTTTACAGCTTTTTCTCATTAGAGGCAGCGCAGGTTGCAGCCTGTTCCGAGTTGCTTTCTTGGCTAATGTTTTCATTAGCGTTTCGATCAAAAGGAGCAGGACGCATTGCACGGTGAGGCCGAAACGTGCAGCAAACCATATTCCAGCGAGAGAGACAGAGATCCCAATCTGTCTCGCTTTGACAGAAATGTCCTGCTCTGCCCTGCTTTTGTGCGAAGGCTCTGAAGTCTGCGTACAAACCGAAATCGAAAGCAGCTGCAAACATTTCAGCCCTCTTCCCCTTTCCCCCTCCTTCCCGATCCCCGCTGCTCAGAGCCGGGGTGTCGTGTCGGGACTTACCCGAACCCTGGCCTCGGTGAGGTTGGTCCAGACGGCGATCTCCTCCCGGGTGGACATGTCCGGGTAGCGATTCCGCTGGAAAGTGGCCTCCAGCTCCTGCAGCTGCTGGCTGGTGAAGTGAGTCCGCTGCCGCCGCTGCCTCTTCTTCTTGGAGGGGTCCTCGGGCCCCGCATCTTCGTTCTTGCTCTGCTGGTTCTTATCTTTTTCTGTAAGGGGTGGAAACAAAAAACAACAAGGAGGAAAACAGGGGCACTTCAGCCTCCGAAAGCTCCTCTCCAGCGGCTGGGGAAGGGCTTGTCCCCAGCACTGCCGGATCCCGCGGGCTGTCCCTAACGCGGCTCGGCGGTATAATGATTAACCCGCCCGGCCTCCCGCTGCCGCTGCCTCTCCGGCACCCACGGACGGGCCTCTCCCGGAGAAACAGCGGGACGAAGCCGCCTCTCCGCCGGTCTGTGTGCAAGATTTTCGCCTACCGATATACGCAAGTTTTTCGTCTATCTGTATCCGTATTGTTTTCCCATCAGTATACATGTAATCCGTGTTATTTGCCTGTCTATACCCGTTCTATTCGCCTTCCTGTATCGTGCTATTGCTCTGCCTGTCTCCGTATTATTCGCTCATCTGTATCCACGCCATTCGCCCATATATATCCACATTATTTTTCCGTCTATACCCATACTATTCGTCGATCTGTATCCGTATTATTCGCCCATCTGTATCCTTGTTATTCGCCACGGCTGTACATGCTGTTCGCCTATCCTTACACACGTCGTTATCTTTTATACGCCGGCACACAGACACCGCGTGCGAAAAAAAAACACGAAACGGGTCTCGCTCGGGTGCGAAGCGATCCCGTGCAGAGAGGGGCAGCGGCGGCGGAGCGCGGGCCGCGGCGCTGCCGAGGTCGCCGACCGGGCCAATGCAGGGCAGGGTGGCGGGGTGCCCGGCGGGCAGGGGTCCCTGCCTCTCGCCCCCTCTTACCTGCGGCCTCGGGGCTGGAGGTATCGGAGATGGTGTGCACCTCCAGCCGGTGCTTGGCAGACTCCAGAGAGGAGCGCGCCTGCCCCGGCGCCAGCGCCGTCGCCATGGCCAGCGCAGGCTGGTGGTGGTGGCAAGATGATGAAGAGGAAGAGGAGGAAGGTGAGGAGGAGCACAGCTTATTCCCGGCTCCCAGGCGCTCCAGGCTTAACGGGTCCTTCATGCAGTTCATCGGCAAAAGGACGCCAAAGTCTACGTGCGCGCCTGGGGGGTCGGTAGGAGGTGTGCGTGTGTCTGTAGGTGTCGGTACGTGTAGGAGGGTCGGCGCGGCGCCCCCTGAGCGGGCACGGAGCAGCCCCGCGGCTCCGGGGGTCAGGGCTGCTGGGCGGGGAGCCGCTGCGGGGCCGGCGGTGCTCGGCTAGCGCCCGGGCGGCACG
>VWYH01005862.1:558347-716559 GCA_013399365.1 Pampusana beccarii | reverse complement strand
GCCCCTCCGCCGCGCCCCGCACCGCCCAGACCCGCGCCGCCCCCTGCACTCCCCCTGCAACCGACGCATCCGTCCCCCGAAACCTCCCGTTTTCTGCCCGCTTTGCCCGGCGGATGGTGCCGGTGTCCAGAGAGCCCGGCCTCCGCCGGCCGGCACACGGAACACCCCGTCGGGGCGGCTCCGGGCACGCCCGATCCGCGCCCCTCCGCCCTGGCGGACCTGCAGGGGTGAGGAGCGGAAAGCTCGGCACCGACACAGGGGCAACAAGGAGGAAGAAGGCAAGGAAACCGCAGCCCCGATTGCCTCGTTATGGATGAGGCAGAAAATAAACGGGAGGGGTCTGCGACCGGTTAGACGGCGGATCTTTGACTGATAACAGCAATAGTAGCAGAAACAGCTACAAAAACGACAGCTAAACACGAACAACAAGGATAACCACCCCCCCTGCGATACGGCTAAGGAACGCTTCACATCACACTCAAAGGAGTAAGGGGGAGCGTGTACATGCCAGCGTCCGAGCACTTGCAATCCCCGCGCTCGCCGGCTGTCTTGCCCGCCTGCGTCTGCACCGAAGGCGGAGAAATCGGGAGAAAAATCCTCTCGCTGGCACTGCCGTTGCAGTCCCCTCTTTGCAGCTGGGTTCCCAGCAGCGAGACCCCAAGGAGATTTTTCACCCCAGTTTTACACCTTACTAGCGCGGCTATCCGCAGAGATCGTTCCTCTCTCTCGGAGGGGACCCGCGCGGACTGTCCCGCTTTCCGGCGCGGTCCCCAGAGCAGCCCACCCCGAACCCGCGCCCACGAAAGTCGTTTGCAGAGTTTGGCCAAGCCCCGCACCGGGCTGGCCTCCGGCACACAAATCTCTCACGCAGGACCTCTCAACCAAATCCTTTCCGGGGTCTGAGGGGGCAGGATTTAACCCTTCAGGCCATGGCAGCGGCGGTAGAAAGGCGTGGTGCGCTATCCCGCCGTCCCCTTCTTATAGGTCAGAGCACAGGCTCCTGTGGACGCGGGTCTCACAGGACGAAGGAGGAGCGGGGCTGTTTCTAGCGGATCTTACTCGGGACCAGGTTGCCCTGCCGTGTTGACCTGGGGTCAGAGGACTCTGCCCCAGAGCCCTTCTCTCGGGGGACCCGGGGAGTCGTTCCCTGCCCCCGGGGACCTGTGACCCTGTTAGGGATGGGAAGCCTGAGGGAGCCCAGGCGCGGAAAATGCAGGTTGAGTCTCTATCTGCAGTTCCCCTGCATCGTCACGGGCATCGAAAAGTTACTGAAAGGTTCCCCTTGCTGTGGGCCTCCACACCCACATGTCAGCGCCCAAAGTTTTCTGTATCCCGTCTCTTCCCCCACGTCCGTCCCCACCCCCGCCACCCGCAAGGGTCCTTCTTAATCGCTGATGCTCGTTGGAGATGCGTATCATTCCTCGCAATCTTACTAATCGCTAAATTATACATATTACTTTCGCAGCCTGTTAGTAAAGAAGGTTAAATTAATTTACATTCTGCTCATTATCTGGTGTTTAAATGACGTGTTTTTATCCCTGAGATTTGGCAAAGAATCTCTTTCCTCAGACCCCACAGCGTTTCGACGGAGACAATGCTCTTACATTTGTAGTGGATTTTAATCTGATAAGACTCTAATTTGCTTAAGTCTTTTAAATAGGGGGTTTAAAATGATTCTAGCCGTTTTCTTATTGAATTTCCTCTAATTCCCCCAAGATCATAAAGTATATGTGTAAAGTAAATATTTCCTCCCTTTGCACCGGCAGCAGATGACCTATAACTAAGTCAACATGAATCCAGCTCCATTCTGCACAATTTGTTTACCAATCATATCCCAGTTTCTTCTTAACCTCTCGCTAGCTCCGCTGTTCTGCACCCAGAAATCCTACCTCCCCGCTGCAGCCTTTCCCTACGACAGGACCTCGCCAAGGCCGCCGAGCCTCGGCCTGGCTGCCAGGTACCCTGGGAGGGGGCGCTGCCCTTCTTCAGCCCCTACGTCGGGGTTGTGCCCGGCCCGCAAACCCCTGGGGAGGTGGAGCCGGAGGAAGCTGGGATACGGTGACTTCCTGCATTATTTTATTTTTTTTTAACAGGGCAACGCAGCCCCTTCGCAGATGGGGCCTTTAACCCCCTCCCAATGTTTTGTTTTGTTTTGTTTTTTGTACCTTCATTTGTTTTTAGTTATTTGGGAAACTGCTGGTTTCTTCCGCCGCGACTCGGAACGAAAATTCCCTCCCGGCTGCGCGGCGCAGAGCGCTTTTTAAGCGCTTTAGGCGCTTGCAGGTGCCGTGCCCGCCGCGGTCCCCTCTGTCCCAGGACACTCGGCGGGGACGGGCGGGTCCCAGCCCGTTCCCCCCAGGGAAGGGGGAGAGAAGGGGCAGGGTCGGTCACTACACCGCCCTCCCACACCTTCCCCAGGGTCAGCCCCAGCGGGGACGGATACGGCGGCCGTCCCCGCGTCCCCAAAAGTGGGGCACAGCAGCAGCCCGGCCCCCTGCAGCCCAGAGGGAGAGGGTGCCGGCATTTCCTTACATGCCTTTGATTAAAACTCCCCCACCTTGGGCGGGAGGGGAGCTACCACGCAGCATTAGTTGTCATGGTGACCATAAATCACGTAAATCCAAAAATACCCACCTATAATCTGAGATGAAGCTTTTATTTCCCGAGTGAAATAATATTTTAAAAGCTGTCAGCCAACCGAAAAACAACCTAATTGTAGTCACCCAAGTAATATATTAGCGGTAAAGATTTCAATTAAAATGTCAAAAGTGTTTTTATTTTTTTTCCCCTGATGGAAGCTCCCATCGCTTTCGGGTTCGGGTCCCGGCCGTATAAGCCGCGCCCGCTACGCAGGCTTGCCACCCCTCCCTCCCCCCACCAAAAAACCCCACAACATTTGGGGGGAATTTCCCCCTTTCCCCCGGTGCTGTAGGGGATGCGCCCGGGTGAGCCTTGAAAAATGGAGATTTGGGGCTACTCTCCATCCCGCTCCACCTTCTGCATTTCCTTTTTAATTTTGTATTTTTTTTTCCGAGGGTGTTTTTCAGCCTCTCCCTCGCAAGGTCCCCGGTGAGCTGAGCGGCTCGGCTGGGGGTGCCAGACCTACTGCGCGTATTTATTTTCCCACTTTTCCTTTATCTCCTTATGGGTTCGTTGTTTCTAGGCGTAATACTCTCCTAAACGGATAAATTGGTTCTTATGTAGAGTCTCCAGCTAGTCCTGTTGTCTTTTACCTTTGGCTTGTTGTCTTTCGCCTATCTCGGATTACCGGGTATTCTCCTCGATGAAGAGCCATTAATTACCCATTCAGTCAATATTAGGAAGACTACAGAGCTTTTTACATAGGATTAAGAAGACATCAGATTGTTCCGTTAGTATATTCCTACTCACGAATAAGCTTTCGTTATACATTTAGTTTTCCCTGGAGTGTAGCTAACAACTGCTGCATATATTATTCTCAGACGACGAAGCCGGGGGGGGAGGAGAGCGGAATTATATGTCCAAAACGCAATAAATTTATTTTAATTTGCGTTTGGCGAGGGGCTGCGGAAAGGGGCGCTCAACTTCCGCGGCTCCGCGCAGGGGCAGCTCACCGGCCGAGTGCGCTCCGCCCCGGCCTGGGGGAGAGCCCGGCTCCACCGCCCGGGTCACAACTCCGGGGACAAATTTGGCCACGTTATGTAGCGAGGACAGTGCCGCTCCGGCTCCGCCTCGCCCCCCCCGCGCCCGCTCCCTCCCGCGGGGGCGGAGGCTGCGCGCCCACCTCTTCCCTGGGCTCAAAAAAGGCGGCGGGGACTTGGTCTTTGCAGGCTGCCGGTTCTTCAGTTTATCTGAAGCAGCGTTGGGCTTTTTTTTTTTTTCGTAAAAGAGATGTTAAGTTACGGAATATTCAGACCAAATAATATTAAGAAAAAAACCCTTTTTTTCCCCCCTTCGTTGAAACAATCAGTTTGTGATGCTGAATGATGATATAGGCGGGATGTAGTTCCAACATTTTATGTCGGAGGCTGCTGTTTCAGCAATACCCAGATTATCGATTACAGGAAAGGATTCCTTAAGCAGAATTCACACAGCTAACGAATTTTATAGATTAGGTATATACGCATTTACACACAAAAGAATTGTTTAAATAAACCCGCCAGTAACTATTTACTCGTGCTGTGGGGCTGCCGAAGCTTGTGCTGAAGTTTTCCTAATTTCGCGGGACTGATCACCCAGCAACAATTTTCCCGTCTCTCCGGGTAAACACGACAGACGCCGGGCTGCGTTTGACACTCCGGGCTGTAATAATATTTTCATACTTTCCCATTTTCCTTTCCCCAGCGTGTCCATAGACGCGTTTCGTTTGGAATATCTCTCCCTCCCGGTGCCCCTTTCCCCGCGGGAACCCACCACGCCCGTGTCGTTTTGGGGGGTCTCCTACTGAATTTCGTTTCCTCCTTTCACAGAAGCATCGATCTGACCAAGCATTCGCATTTTTTTTACTACTATTACCAATGCTTCTAGTTAGTGATTATTCTCCCTGTGCCCACCGATGGTAATTAACTTGCGAAATTACCTAACCGCCCTCGTAGTTTCCGAAACTGAACTCCGACACAGGGGGTCCCAAATAACCCCCGCTCCGCTTCCCCGCCTCTCACCCAGCCCGCCCCAAAGACCAGACATTTGGCGAGGTAAATCCCATAGAGCGCAGAGTCCTGACCGTCAGATAAAACAAAAAAAATCAACGAGCACCGCACGATTAAAATCAAATGCAAGCCAACCCCTAGCAAAACCCGACCGAATCAAGAGAAAACACCCGTGATTTCTATGATGTGCAGCAAGTCGCCCGAGCAGCTCAGGGTGTTTCAGGACTTGCCATTATCTCTCTCACAGAAACACGGGCTGGGGCTGCACGCAGGGATCATCCTCGCATCTACAGGGGCATTTCCGCATCCGCGGTCGTTCCGCGTTTCCCTTCCCCGTAAATGGGAAGGTCGTAATGCTCAGGCAATCCCGCGTTACTTCTTCTGCTCAGACTTTTATTTTAATTAATGGCATTAAAGGTGTTTAGATAGCAATTTCCCCTGCAGCCCGACGGGTAAAAACCAGACCGCCTGATACGGTAACGAGGCAGGAAATTTTGCGTGTACTACAATAATCCGGGTTCATAATTGATGGTTAAGAAAATAACCATTTGTTTCTCTGCAGAGGAAGTAAAAGTTACCGTGTCAGGGAGCATATGTGGATATTACTTTTATAAATACTTAGCCGAATAAAGCTGGCGTGGAAGGTCTCATAAATTTATTATATCAGAAAGGTCCCCACTTTCCCATTAGATCGTGCAAAGGGCTTTGATTAAGACCACCTGTTCGTCGGGAGGAAAAGGCAGGGAAGGGTAAAAAGGCCTTTCTTATTTGCAAACCATATATAAAGCGATGTCACCCTTGCTTTCCACATTATTTAACAGTTATTAGTGGCCGAGGGAAAAAGTGCCAGACCTTGGTAAAGCCTATTTGTGCACAATTTAATATCATGTATGTTTCCGGGATTAAAAATTATCGGCTTGTAATACCTTCGCGTTTGGAATTACCCCGGATTTTGCTCGCTAACCTTACTTTAGCGTTTCTTCTTATGGGAGTTTTGATGTCCAGCTAGCAAAGCCTGCTTAAAGTCTCTGGGGGAGGGTGGACTCAGGAAGGGGACGTGGCTCCTCCTGAAATCACTGGATGTTATTTGAGAAATAGCGAGCTGTTTGGCCAAACAGGGTTAATACAGTACTCTTACAAGGAAGTGTTTAACCACGAGACCAGGAATACGTGCATTATTAATTCACTCTAGTTTCCTGTATTATTAATTCAGGTTAATATATTTTATTTAAACAAAATTACGTTTATCTTGGATTAAACAGTCTCTCGAAATACAGGGCGCTTGTTTTCTTCTTTGTAATGTGTTTGCATTGCTGTTTTTCTTTACCACCTCTCGGGCTCGCCTACCAAACCCCCTGAAACGGGCAGGGGAAGAGAAAGTAGGACCTTGCTCTGCCTGCAGACGGGGCGCTGCGGGGGTGCCTGCCTCTGGGGGCAGGAGAGGGCTGGCGGCTTGTTTACGGGCAGAGGGGGGTCAAAAAATAGAAAATAAAAATAAATCCCAGCGCGACGCTGCGAGTATCTGAAAGGCGCGCTGACACCGATGCTTTATTTGGGGCGGGGACAGGCTGGCGGCGGGTGTTAGTGCTCGCCTGCAGTCGCGGGGCTGCCAATGCACCCCCTTGCCCTTCCCCCGCGGCCGCGCATCTTCAGGCGCAAGTGGCGCCCGGGCGCAAAGCCGCGCCGCGCTACGCAGCCGGCGGGCAGCAGAGGGCGCCNGGGCCGCCGCTGACCAGTGGCGCTGCGGGGCCGCGGCCCGCAGACCTGGCTGCCGGCGGGCTCCTTGCGGCCCTCCGGCGCGTCGCTGAGCTCCCCCTTTTTGATGTCCGCCTCCTTGGAGAAAAGACACTCGACGGCGGCGGACTGCACCCCTGGGGACGTGGACACGGAGTTGGCGGGGGGGGACAGGGGAGAGGCGGACAGGGCCCGCTGCTGCGCACCCCCCAATGGGGGCAGCGCCGCTTCCCGGAGGCTCCCTCGCCTAGCTCCGCACCCGCGCACCGCACTGCACCGAGGCCGCGGTGCCTCCGGCACGGCGGGAGGTTTCTCTTACCTAGCTGAACACAGGCGGAGACAAGTTTGCGGCAGTTGGACTCCATTACCCGTTACCTGCAAAAGATGAAGGCACAGGAGTTTTAAAGCAATTATGTGGAGAGTGAAAAATAAATGCAAAAAAGTAACCCAGTCGCCCCGGGAGACATGTCGGAGCGACGCTGGCGGGACCTTCACCTTTTCCCGGGGACGTCTGCACGATACCCCTTCTTTCCACCTCAAGCTCGGGTCCTACCCGAGTCACACCACGGGAATGGCGCAAACCCCCGTGGCGGTTTCCCAGCCCGTCGCACCGCTCGGCCTCCCTCCACCTCTAGTTATTTCGGGACGTGGAGGGGGGTCCCCGAACCTCGCGGCCGTGGTCTGCACGGGGACATCCCGTCCCAGGGGTGCTGCGGGGCAACGGATACGGACAGGGGCCCCCTGAGCAGCGGGAGATGCGCGGCCGCGCCAGCCGAGGCCCCGTTTCCCGGCTGCGCCTCCGCGCTCCCCGGCCGCCGCCGGCGCCTCCCCGGGCCTGAGTGGTTGGGCAGTAAAATCACGGGATTAGTGCCTGATTGAGATGTCTGTTCGTGAGATATTACAAAATTCATTATCACAGCTCTCTACTAACTCGATATGAAGTAACACAGATGGGATTTTATTAGTCCAGGCTTCAAATGTTTACTTATGATAATTTCGGGGGAAATTTGCATGTCACCATCATTTCGGTAATCTTTTTTTTTTCTTCTCTTCGTCTCTTTTTTTCAGTGTCTGAATCGGGCGAATTATTAGCTGGTGCTTAGAAATGCGGCAGCCAGGAGCCGAGGCACGTTTGGGATGAGCGGCGGCCGCCGCGGCGGCCGTTGTGCGGGGCCCCGCCGCCCTCCGCCGGGCAGGAAAGATGGGAGCAGGGGAAAAAGAGGAGGAAAGGGATATAATAATAATAATAATAATAATAATAATAATAATAATAATAATAATAACAACAACAACAACAACAAAGGCAAGGTGCGATTATCGGGACTCCTCCGGGTCTTGTTGTGACTCGGCCGTTTCTATTCAAAGCCGAAGGACGCCAGGGAGCAACTCCGTTCCCCCCAGCAGCCAGGCCTAGCACACAAGCCGTGCCTAAATTAATGGAGAAGGCTATTAAGAGAACCTTAATTCTTCGCCGATGGTCCTTAAGTCTGGGTAGGTCTCCGTCAAGATTATTAGTCCTGCATGACAAATTCAGCTGCCCTCCCCCGTCGCCTGCCTCGATGGGTGATTTATCTCACGAGTGGAGGAGACACACAGCTCCCCCCCCACAAACACACTGCCACCGAGGGGAAGTTTTTCCTCTCTCCTGAACCGGCAGTCTCCTCCAAGAAAAGCGACTTTCTCGGACGAATTATTATTCTTTCCTGTCCCTCAGTTGCCCGCACTGCTCCTTCCCTTTTTCCCCTATGTATCCGCTTTTAATTTTCGTTGCCCTCACCTCGCAGCGCGGGGCCAAGCAGAGCGAGAAGTGTTTTTCTATTGTTTCCGGCCCGGCGACTCAAATTAAAGCAACTCCAGTTGCTTTTCCATTTCTCCAAGCACTCCTCCACTCGTAATTAAATATCTCAGCGCCTCCGTGCACTCACAAGCTCAACAATCCCACCAGCCATGCGAGATTTCCCTTTCTCCCCGCTTGTTGGGCCCGCTCCACTCAGCAACAACCTGCTCGAAGCACTCCGGCTGTAACGACTGAAGGGCGTGGACAAAAAAGCGATGTCACACGAATTTTTTTTTTTTTCTTTTTGGTATCTATCACTATTCTCTCGAAGAAAAAAATAAAAAAAGGAAAACAAGCAAAAAACCTACAACCTCCCCAAAACAGAGTCCCATGGCAAATATCCCAGCAACGCCCGAAATACTGAGGTCCGTGATTTCGGCGGGAGGGTTTTTGCCAGAGGCCCGCAGCCGCTGCCGGTGGCTCTCAAACGAAAGGGAGGCTCCGTGAAGGGCCTACCTCTCCGCGATGCCCGCAGGGGCAGCCAGGCCCCCTGCTCTCCCGCGGGTGGTGCCGGGGGTCCCGGCCGCGGAGCCCGCAGCCGGCGCGGCAGACCCGCTCGCACGATTTTCCGGCGCCGCTGCCGTCTCTCGCCCGGCTCCACGACGGGAAGGCGCTGCCTGCGCGGCTGCTCCGCGGGGCCGAACGCGGCGGGGCCGGTTCCCCGGCTCCCGCCCCGGCGGAGGAGGCCCGGGCCGGCACGGCAGGGAAACGGCGCGGGGGCAGCGCTCGCTCCCATCGCCGCCAGCCCTGCGGGACGGGCTGCAGCCGCCCGGGAGAACATCAGCAACTGGAGCCCGCGGCCCCGCCGCCCGCCCTGGGGTGCACAGAGCCGGGACCAGCCGTGTCCGAGGCCCTGCGCCCGTCCCGCCGACCGCCCCCCGCCTCCCCGAGAGCCCCCACTCACCGGAGCCGGCTGCGCTCTCCGCCCCGCTGCTTGCGCTGCTTGTACCGGTGCTGCCGGGGGCGGCGGGGCCGCGCCGNCGGGCAGCTCCGCGGCGCTCCGCGGGCACGGGCGCAGCGGTAACGGCGGTAACGTCAGTCCCCGGCCGCGGAGGGGGCAGGGGGCAGGAGGAAGGACAAATGGCGGCGGAGGCGGCGGGATAGGTAGCCAGAGGACAACCGAGGTGAGCGAGGACGGCTGCGGCCCTTCCGCGCCCGCGCAGGACGCGCCCCGCCCCGTCGGGCTCGGGACGGGGCACAAGTATCTGTGCCCAAAGTTTCCCGGGCCGAGCCGCCGGCTGTTCTTGCACCAGGTGTGAAGAGGGATCGCCAACCCATTGTGAGAGGTCTCGGTTTCCTTTATTAACCTTTTTTTTTTCCTNTTTTTTCCTTCGTGTATATATATATATATAGTATATATATATACACACAAACCCGGGGATTCTTGTTCGTGTTCGTATCCCTAGCGCAGAGCAGGGTTAGCGAAATCCTGCCGCTCACCTCTGTTACTCGCCTTGCCTCATTTTCGGACGATAGCGAGAAAACTCTACGGCAGGCTCTCTCCTCTTTTGCCCCAAATGACACCGAATTGGAGCTAGGGGGGAATTTATTTTCGATTTCGCGATATTTTCCGTGTTTAAGAAAATAACGATTTCGGATATTTCTATTTAGACCAAACTAAAGCGATCGCTTTTTCTCGCAGCATTCCCTCGGCTTTGTTTATAGAGAGACCATGCGAAAATAAAACTGGCTCTTTCTTAACTCGGAGGCTGCACCTGATTTATTTGTGGCTATGCTTAAATTATTTCAACCTGGAGTGAATTTGCGTTATTTGTAGGCGTGGGTAGAGGGCTGAGGCAATTATTGCCAAAGGGGGAAAGTGAACCCTTGGAAGTGGCTAAATTTTCAGCAGATCGTTTTTTCGGCGGCTCCTGAGGCAGCCCAGCCGCGCTCAGCAGCACCACCGCTTCCCAGCGTGCACAGAAAAGCCCTTTGAATGAGACGTTGCAGCAGTTGCCACGCCAAGCAGAGACGGTTGCTTCCCCTCGCAAGAAATGAAATTGTGTGGGAGTTTTTCTAGGGAGAAATAAATTAATGGCATCCTTGGCTACCTGCATTTCTGACCGTGGGAGCGCTCAGTCAGGTTACATCCAGTTTCCCTGCGCATCCCAAGAGGGGGAGCGAGGGGCACTCCCAGCTCCCACCTCGCACTTGTGTTTCCCCGCCGTTGCACATCTTCCTCACACCCCCAGCCCCGCTATGCTTTAAACAGAGAAGACAGGCTGCGGCGCCCGCGTTGGTAGCGCGGCTGCGGACCGGGGCCGCCCGCGGCTCCGCACCCGCCTCCGCGCCGGGCGGCATCGGGGCCCGACCGCCCGGGAGCCGAAGCGGCTGAAGTGAGCAGCTGGTGGGAAATGCAAATGGATCCTGGAGAAACATAAGATACAGGGTGATTTTCATTCCCTCCTCGAGTGTGTGGAAGGAGCTGGACATACGTTTCACGCTCCTAATCCTTCTTTTACATTTTTAGTCATACTCCTATTAAACAACTAATTAATGCCCAGAATCACCAGGGAATACATTAGACATGCTGCCGTGGAAGAGGGGTTCCAGGGTGTCTGGAAACTATGGAGCCGACTTAATACGCGGATTTCAAATTTCCCTCCCCCCCCCCGCCCCCCCGCTTCTGTCAAAGCAATAAATGTAATAATAGATTTCAGGGCAAGCAAAGGCCGCGGCTGCTGTATTTATAGTCTGGCTGCCCCCTCCCGCCAGAGCACTGACAACAGCTTTAAAAACCCCGACGAGCCGAGAGAGCCTTTCCTCGGCGGGCTGAAACAGGGAGCTCCGGCGGACAAGGCAGCCGGCACCCGCGGCCCGGCTGGGGCGTGAATAACCGGGCTGAGGGTCCTCTGTCCCAGTCCCCGGTGGGCACGCCGGCTTTCTGAAGGGCTCTGAAAAAGGACCGGGGTTATTCCTCGCCCCGACAGAAGGAAAAGATGTTTTAATAAATGCCTATCGCGACTATCCGTTTGCAGGCACCTAGTGCAGCCAGCGGTGCCCCCGACGGCGGCGGGAGCTGCGGGGCTTCTCCCCGGGTGACGCCGAGTCTCAGCGTGGGCGAGCCGAAGGAGGACCCGGGCTGCTTCCCCGCTGCCGGCCTGGGAGACTTTTGCCCAGGGATGGGGGAAGGTAAAAAAAAGAGCCAACAACAACAACAACAAAAAAGCAAAGCGTATCTAGCGGTGACTAAAAGTAGAGCCGTGTTTCAGGCATTCCTCGGTGTCTTGCACCGGCCGCCAGCGCTGTGGGACCGGCGGAAAAGGGAGTTATCCTCGAAAGTGTGCGGTGGGGTAGTTCATGACCATTTACTTTCTTCATGCCCGGATTATGATCTCAGCCCTTGCAAGCAATCCCTCCCGTCTCCCCCCCCCCAGCCTCTCCTCCCACCTCTCTGAGCTCCTTATCTGACAGCAAACGAGTATGTAAATACCTATAGCTGGCTATGTTTAACACACTCAAACATTATTGATTTGTTGGTCTGCTCGAATATTTTCTTCCTGTCCAGATCTGGTTTCAAAATTGCTCATTCAGGCGGTTCGTCTACAATACAGTAATTGTTAAAAATTTAAACATTTCAAATGGACCCGTTGATTTGCATATAAATTAACGCCTCGTGTATTTCAATGTTTTATAATCATTTCGAAATTAGCGCTTAACCACTTGAGCTAAAAGGATATATAAATGTCTGTATTGACTCACTAATGAATTACCTAATTAAAACGTCCCGAGGACGTCGGTCGTTAGGAAGATTTTTAAACCGGGGCACGTTGGGGCTAGGGATGACGGCGCGAACCGGAGCGGAGCAATCTCTGTTAGCGCAGAGTAATCTAAGCTCCACGCAGTGACTCCCATATTTATTTTCCTTTGCTTTGACACCTCAGCTCTTTTTTTTTTTTCCTTTTTTTTTCTTTACCAGGGAAAAGAAGAGGGAGCGCAAATATCTCCTGGCAGCCGCTGCTCTCCGGGCAAGCGGGACGCCCTCGGCTGCTCTCGGCTCTCACCTTCTCGGCAGCGAGCGGCTGCTGGAAGCGGGGAAGCGCAGCCAGAGCCGGCAGGGCCCGTCCTGCGATAGAGTGCTAAGAGGGCACTTACCTTCGTCATGAGACTAGGAATGAAAAGGCAGCTCTTCCTAGGAGAGGCGGTGCAAAGGAATGCGAGAAGTTCAGGGAAAAAAAAGAAAAGAAAAAAAAAGAAAGAGGAAAAAAAAAAAAGCCCGGCGGTGCGAAAATCTGTAGCCTCGGGGGCTACCCAGCAACCCCTTTCATTTCAAGTACTTATTGATTTGCTGTTGTCATCTTTGGCGACGCAGAAGGACACTTGAAAGAATTTCTGATGGGGCTCTGATCTGAGAAACGAGGTGACCTGACCAGGCTCTCACCAAATTCTTAATTACCACATCAACTGCCTTAAAAATAAAAAAAGGAGCGGGGGGGTGGGGAGGGAAAAAGGAGGTTGAAATATTTGACAGCAGCACAGTTCGCTTATCCGTACTTTTTTAACCACTCAGAAACTCTTCTCGTTTCCCGCTCCCACCGTTGTAACCGCAGCCCTGCATTCGGACACCCCACCCCGTCCTCGCCCCTCACAGCCCCGCGCTCTCGGTCCCCCCGCGCAACGAGCCGGCGAGTCCGCGGGCGCGGAGCAGCCGCCGGGCGCTGCGGGGGCACCCGGCGCTGTGAAACCTCCGTCCCGCCCCGCGGCCGAGGCTGAGCGAACCTCCCGCTCCCCCCCCCGACTTCATACGGACCGAAGGCAGGTCTGGGGAGCAGCCCTCAGGGGCCGGGGGGGCGAGCCTGGGAAGGGTGCTGCAAAAGAAAACATTTCAAACGCAGAAGATTGCAGAGGAGAAGGGGAGAGAGGTCAGGACGAGGGGGGTGTGTGTGTGCGTGCGGGTGTGCGTGTGTAACGCTCCACCAGACATGCGAGCCTGTGACTTGTCTGCAGCCAGCTGTTTGAGTGTCATCAAAACTAGATGCGTACACTTTGAGCAGGGGAGCCAAAAGGAAAATTCAGATGAGGAAATCAACAAGAAAAACCTATTGTCAAAAGCACTGGAAGGCAAATAGTGTTTGGTGTTGCTCGTACACAGGCATACGACGCTGACAGCTGACAGAAGCGCTCTTCGCTGAAGAGAAATACGCTGCCTTTGTCCCACATGGTGTGCACACACATGCACATTCCTTCTTCCTGCTCTGGCTGCTGTTTCTGCAGGACAAAGCAAACCATCATCTTCCCTCACCTCTTTTTTCTTTTTTTTTTTTTGACTCCCCCCTCTTTTATATGTTGTTTCTCTTTATTTTAGTGTCAGAAAGCTGAGGGACACGTTTAGCAACTATTTTGGCATCTCTAATTCTGTCCACCCGGCAGCAGCAGCTGAACCCAGGCTGCGAATGCTCAGTGGGCTTTTGCTTAGCATTCTGTACCCTTCTTAGCTTTGAAGGGGCGCTGTCCTTACTGAGCAAATGCCAGTTCCGCCAGTTCATGTCTTCCCATCAAGCAGGGCTGACGAGGTCCGTGTTATCTGTGTGTGCCACCCCTTTCTCATTTCAAGTAAGTTGTCTGCTCAGCTATTGCAACCAGGGCTGTCAGGTTATACCCAAGTCTTACACTCTGTTGAGCCTTTAGCCCCTCCAAGTCTGGTTTGTAGGGTGGCAACACTTACCAATAAAGATTAGATGGCCTAGCACTTGTTTTCAAGCCTCATTGTATAGCTTCAGTCGTTTGTGACAGGACTTCTCAGCCCATAGCTTGCTCATATCCCGTGTCCAGCACAGTATACTTAACATGTCTATCTTCTCCCTGCGTGCTTGACACTTTGCAATACTGTCACTGGACTTCCTTCTCAGTAGTGTCATGTTGTAGCAAAGGGAATAAATGAAAACATCCCTTGTTATCTTACAGGAGCTGGATTCAAATTTGGGGGATTTGGGAGCTTAGCAGAGAAACCCTAGAAAGAGTGTCACTTGAATTTTTTTTGACATGGCTTTCTATGTTGTTTTGAACACCTTTTCCAAAGCTTATGGAAACCCAGGATCTCTGTGCAGTTGCTTAATTCATTTTCATCCATGCTTGGTAAACCTAGACCTTCTGGTAAGTGCTGCAGGTGTAGGCTGAAGGGGATGTCACATTTTTCAAAAAACAGGTACAGCACAACAGTGCTGCCAGTGTTGGAGCATCACAGGCTCCCGGCTGCTCTCATCTGGAAAGCAGGCAGGTGTCACACCTCCTGTCCGTCACAGCGCAGAGGGACCCATCCCTCATGCTGTGAGTACCAGCAGTGTTTGTGCTCACTCTCTTCAGGGAGCCTCTGTCATGCTTGTCAAGTCACTGCTTCTCCTGTGTCTCACTTGCCTTTGTTGGTGCCAGCCTGTCCCTCAAGCTATGAAATGTTCTACCTGAAGTGTTCATATGTGGTCTCTGGCTGTGGCTTTTGAATGTTTCTGCAGGAGAAGGCGGAAAAATGGCGTCAGAGTCACCCCAAATTACCTATATATTGTGGCTTTGTTACCAAAGAAAGTACTTCTTATTTTGCTTGTTAGGCACAAAGTAATTGCAAAGAAGCTTATTAAAGAAGACGAGGTAAATGCGCATTGCTCAGGCTTCGCTCTCTCACACATGGTTTCGCGGTCATCCAGAGTGATGATCTGCAATTGTTCTGTTTGTGGGTTTTGATATCTTTGCTGAACTACACATTGCTGGAAAGGGAGATGCACGCAGTAAGTATCCACCTCTGTCTGATCTCACATCATTCCTTAAAGCAAATAATTTGCTCTTCTTTCTGCTTTCTCTGGGCTGTCCCAGCCCCAGTGCAGGTCACTTGCAGCCACAGTCCCTCAGGGCGCTTGCCTCCCTTTGCCATGGAGGCCCCCAGAGCACATCTCCCACCCTGAGGCTGCCATTTTTTTTTGGTTTTGGTAAAAAGCCTTGGGAAGGGGCGCTGTGTGTGCTTTGAAGTTTTAGGGTGAGATTTTGGGGCGCAACTGTCAGGTTTTGGCAGGTGACGGGGCTGCCCCGCCACCCGAGACTCTGGCCCTGACGTCCTGCAACACTGGGGAGGTCTGGCTGCCCCAGTACCAGCCCCTCGGCCATTCACCCTCCACAATAAAGCAGCTGCTGAGCATCCGGGATGGCTGGTCAGGCTGTGCCCCAGTCTTTGGAAAGAGTGCTTTGGAAAGGTTGAAATATTAAGCAGTATTTGAGGAAACTGCTCGAGGAAGGGCAAAGGTGGCAACACCCGTCAGGTTGTTCTTTGTCTGGGAGCACGGCCAAGCTCTTTTACTCACTGTAATACACTGTGTCAAAGAGCTGGCTCCTTATTAGACACTGCTTTTAAAAAGTGTTTCTCTTGGAAGCGTAATGGCAAATTTTCTTCATCAGTTGAGGGATGCTTCCCTACTTCATTATTTTTTTTCCCCTTTTACTACTTTTGTGTGAAGCCATTCTGATATCTCCCGTCAGAAATAATGTTGAATGTTTTTAGAAAAATATTTGTTCTGATGGAATTTATTATGTTATCTGCTATTCAAATTTTTTGTAAGCTTAATGATGTAGGCTAGATAAAATGGTTCTTGGTTACATCGTGGCAATCACATAAAGCCAAACTTTCAGGCATGTTTGGACAGCTTATCAAAAAGTGTTTGGAAACAGAACGTGGTTATGATAAAATGCGGAATAGAGTTGGAAAGATCGGCGGGTTAAAAACCCCACACAATCCAAACCCTAAACTAAAAGACAACTTTATGGGTATTTTATAGGAGTGCGTTTTTTTTTTTTTCCTCAGGCAGAAGAGACACTGACTTTGAGGTCATACTTGAAGAGGAAAGGTAAGATGTACTTAGTGCTTCTTTTTAGGAATAATGTTCAGTATGTTCAAACCACTCCAGTAGACAAGAAAGGATGAGAGGAGAGCCTGCCAGCAGGTTTCTCCTCCACGTTTCTCTCCTTTTGGGAACCTTGCTTCCCAGGAAAGCAGCGAACCCACTGGTTCTGCGGGTGCTGTACCACCCTGCTGAGCACAAGAATGGGCTGGTGCAGCGAGACGCAGGCTCCTTTGCAGCTGCTTTCTCTGCTGGTGTTGATGCAACCTCATGAGGACAGCATGCTACATAAACCAGTTCTCCATTCAGCTGGGACATCCCTGCCCTGTCAACCCTAACTAGCTATGCTCTGTGGACTATCGTGGAACATGTGTTTATGGAGTCGCTCATGGTAACTACAGCCATTGATCTCGTGACTGAACTCCCTCCACACCAGCATATCTCACTTTTTCTGTCTGCTGTCTACTAGTTTTCTTTTGCAGGCTTTTATCATCCTGGTGTCCTGGTTTTGTTTAAAACAAGACCAGTTCTCTTTCAGTGATTTTTCCTTTCAGCTAAGTTCTTCTAAGTAACTGCACTTTTCTGAATTTGGCTGCATGTTTTTCAGACACTCCGCTTTGGAGCTGATAACCTTAGCAATGGTAAGCAGCAAAGGCTCAGGTTTAGCATTATTGCTATGGCAGCCAAGGTTACTGATAAATTTTGCACATCCCGTAAGTGAGGGGGCGTATTTGCAAGGAGGAGCAGACAGAAAAGGCGACTAAAATTGACCAAGTATTCCATCCCATCCATGTCATACAGCCTATAAAAGTGGGAGATCACGAGGGTCTCTCTCTCTCTCTGACCATGGCTGGCGTCTGAAGAGGACCCTGCCTGTTGTGCCTGCTATCCAAGGCCTGGTTCCAGACCCTGCATCCCTGAATCCAGTTCCGGTTTGCTGTGAAGTCCAGCCCAGGACTTCTGGGTGCCTGCCCTGCAGCTGCTGTGGGCAACGCTGAGCTACCCGGGAAATTCAAGATTGGTTTTGTATATTTTGTGTTATTTTCTCTATTTATTTGTAGCATTGGTAAGGCGTTTTTAACTTTTCCAACTTCCAAGTCTCTCTCCCTTTTCCTCCTATTACCTTTCCTTAGTGGGGAGTGTGGGGGGTTAACAGAGAGCATCTGCCGTAGTTTACTGTCACCCTGCAGTATACGGTGACACCTGGGCAGGGTTTACATGCCACCATTTCTAGTGATAAGAGCCATGCTGCCTTCCTCTATTTAGCATCATGCTATTTAAATGAATATGTTCCCCATGAACCCTTTGAAGAGAAAAGAAAGAATCTTTTTAAATTTGGCAGACAAAAGTTGCTGGAGACAGAAGGAGATTTTTTTTCCTGCAGTTGATTCCTCTGTCTCTGCCTGCTACTGGGCAGCTATAGCTGATTCTGGTTATTGTTTTCTCTCCTGATTCTTGAGACCAAACATTTTCACACAGCCCATTTGTCTTTAATTTATTTTCCTTTTTGCCTGAGAGCACTGGGAACACAAGGGGCCAGAAACACTCTGTGGCAATCACTTTGCCTTGAAATGAAAGCCTGAATTAAGGCAGGGAGGCTCAGAAAACACGGCGTAATAAAAACAGCCATGAAGTTATTTCCATCTTCTCAGAATTTAAAAGCTACTGAACATACCTGTGATTATAAGTGAGCTGTAGGTCAACAAAAATGGCTGTTAGTGCTTTCATTATAATCGCAATTGTTGGGAGTTTACATAGCACAAACATTGCTTTGTGGTGAAAGTACACATGTAAGCCTTTTGATCTGCAAGCAGTGAAAAAAAAACCAACAAACTTTTTTTGCTTTGTTTTCATTCCCTCCAAACACACTTTACAAACTGGGTTACAGCAGGAGCGATCTGATGTTTGAGCTGTAAAACATGGCATGAATATAGATGACATTAGCCACTCCCACTTTGCTTGCTTTGGGAGAAAAATCCTTTCAAAAGGCATGATAAGATCTCTTCTGAGTGTGCTCAGTAGCAGGCAGGACTGTCTCTGCACAGAGATGAGAAGCTTGAAATATAGGCTTTGCCTCATGTCTAGCCCTGTGATGAGTAATAGGCAGAGACACTCCCTCTGCTGCTCTGAGACCTGAGAGAGGGCAGAGAGAGACTCAAAATATGGTAAGTGTGAAGGTTTTGAGATTCTTCAGTTCACACAGAGCAACGGAGAAAGGAAAAATCTCGAGTTGCTTTTCTTTTTTATTTTTTTTTTCCAGTTGAAAAGGTTCCTCTTCTCCCACAGAAAAGAAAGGCAGCCCACTTGTGGCTTCTCCAGGCCTTCCCAAAGAAATCAGCAATGAAATGCTTAACAGCTGGGCTCCTTCTTGGCACTTCACAGGCAGGGGGTGAGAGAAAAAGATTTCCAGATACTAAAGCAGGAGCTGCAGCTGCTGCTATAGCAGAAGTTTTCCTGGGAATAAGCAGGTAGGGAGCTCTGTAGTGCCTGGGCGGGCTGAAATAGCAGCAGCGGGCACAGCAGGGGTGTGATGGGCAGCAGCATCACCGCCTGCACAGCTGGCTCTGCTTGGTACCTGGAAAGGCCAAACGACTTCAGCTCATGTGCAGCTGCCCAGTCTGTTTCAAATGACAGGCTGTTTCTCTAGAAAACCTGTCTGTGGGTTTTCCTCATCTGCTGAAACACGATGAAATGCAAAGCATTCCGCTTTTGTCGGGCCTGCTGAGCTATGGTACAAACAGTAAGTAATCCTGTGTTTGCAGACGATATGATAATACAAAAGGAAGACATCTTTAGGTCATTTAGGCATTCATCAAGCTTTTTGTGCTTGACTTGGAAGGATGAACTGCGGGGTTGATTACGATCTTCCTATCCCAGTGCCCTGCCGGAGGACTCACTTTTTGAGTCCCTTTCCTTGTTTCTTTGATTTCTGCCTCCCACACCAGACTTCTGGTCTCACACATTTAATCCAGTTTTCCGTTCTGGGGATATTTATACGCAGTTTATATGAAGATTATAACTCAGCCTTATGTATTTTCCTAGAGCTGTAGAAAACTCACCCCAGTGCAGAACTTCACCTTCCCCCAAATGCTAGGTATTACTGAAAGAGTGTAGGTATGCTGAAACTTCATGAGCTTAGAGACTTGTCTTCTTTTTTAACATGTAGTTTTTTTAATAGAGGAAAAATAGTTTGCCTTTCTCATCTGGCAAGTTACTGGCTTATTAAAGCTTGACTTTTTTTACCCTAGAATGCTGCTTTTACACAGAAAAGTGCTGTCTTCCCTGTTAAAATTTAGTATTGTTAGAGGAAATCAAAAATACTGATCTTAAGACAAGCAGTGAAAGGGAACTGTGAGTGGGAGAGGAAAACACACCCAATAGTAATCAACAGCATCATTTCCATAACTCCTAGCACCTGTTAACTCCAGTCAGGTGTTGGCACTTTAAACACCAGCTGTGAGATGACTATTTTTGTTGGGGTTGTGGGTCTGTTCATTTTGGGAAGCTGAGGGTTTAGAGAGGCTTTGCTCTGTCCTAAAAATATGAAATACGTTGTTTTAGGAGGTTTTTTTTTGTTTGTTTTTGTTTAAATCCATTGATTATATCTAAAGGTAGTGTGAATGTGCACACATACGGGTGTGTGTATATATATTTACCAGAAAAATCTGGTGCTCCTGGCTCTTTCAATGGACTTGATGTTTGCCGGAAGTTTTTCTCCTTCTAATGAGGTAATGTTTAAACTTACTCATGCTTCTTAAGAATTTCTAATAATGAGTAGAATGATTCCTAATAATGAACAGAATTAGGCTTTGAGTTCATATCCAGCAAAAGTACTTTAAATCTAAGTAACTCAGTTCAGAAGGCATGCTGTGGGTACCTTAAATCTGTAGAGTTGATGTCTTAGCATGTTTCTCTGTCTTTCAGGTGGCTTTGTTGTGTGGATGCTCAAGTTAGTTCATGTCTTCTAGTAGCTGTGTTGTACAAGCTGGAGGAGACCAGACTATTCTTGCTGGTGAGATATCAACCATGTTTTCTGACTGGCTAATGTGACAAAATGGGTCTTAAGAAAAACAAATGGGCTTAAGAAGCGGACTAGACTGACCTATAAGAGGTTTTTATCTGTGGGTGATGCGGGTAAAAGCCTGTGGACTGTTCTTAGCTGGCAGTATTCCTACTACGCATAAAACTTTTGCTTTTCTATAGTCTCATAACCTCCTTTAGTCCTAGCCTTGGCAATTTCTGTGTGTATCTGAGACATTAGATTTCCTATTTTGTACTTTTGAGATTTCCTATTTTGTACTTTTGTTTCATTAGCTCTCTAGTTGGTATAAAGTTTTTAGGGGAAGGTGGCGCCTGGAGGTTTTAGGGTGTCTTTGTTTCTGCTCATTGGTACAACAGCCCTTTGTTCTTCTTGGTGTTTGTGGGTTTTTTTTTTTTTTGTTTGCTTTGTTTTTTGTGTTTTTTTTTTTTTAATGTGTGTGTGTGCAAGAAAGGATGGCAAACTAAAGATGGGAGGAAAACAAAGGAGACTTTCTGGCTTTTTTATAAGGTCTCTGATACTGTACTGAGTACATCCAGATTACTGCATTTCTGACTTGTGTTAAGCCTTTGAATATATGTAAATGAATGCACAAGAGATTTGTGCTCTATTCTTACAACAAAGCAAGGAACTTAAAAAAAAAAAAAATCTACTTCCTCCTTCCTTATTGTATCCTTATCTTAAATATGTCAAACTCTTCACTGTTGCTCTTCCTAAAGTTTAGAATAGTCCAAGTCTTAGCAATGACATAGGAGAAACACAGAAGAGTGTTTGCGGCCAAAGTGAATTTGAATTTCGGTGTGCTATGGGATTTTAAACTTATATTAATAGGCTAGTGTTTAAAAGATATCCAGCAAATCTTACAGTTCTAAATCGTTGAGCTGTTTTATGTATTAGGGGTATTACACAATAGCTTTGGTTCCAAGTATTTTACAGATGTTTTTTTTGAGATTAAAGCATGTCTGTGTGTTCTTGCTGAATATAAGGAACTGATTGTGCTAATTCAGCACATACTGTTTGAAAATAATTTTGTTTGGTGTTTAGGATAGAATATCAATTGAGTATCTGGAGGCTGCTGTGTCTTTGGGGGCTTGTTAAACACACCTGTAATGCAGATATTAAAATGTACCTTTCAGTTCTGTAAACAGTCTGACCTGAGGGGAAGGAGGGAAATGTAATAATATGTTTACAAGTGTCAAAATTAGTGCTCAGGTGCTCAACTTCTGGCAGTGATATTGCTGATACAACCTGTAGATGTGCTAAGTACTTAGTGCTCTTATTAATGTCAATAAAATAAAGATACTATGAAGTGGCACAGTTATGACTTTTACTTTTCCTAATTGGATGATTAAGGTAACAAGGCTACTTTTACTTTGTAATTCTAGCTGATCTTTACATGTGAAAGTATTGAAGTAGGAGGTTAATGTTTTCTATCTGTGAAGTAGAAATATCAATTATTTTTTATAGACTACAGCTGTGAACTCTTCAACTGGAGAAGGCGGCAAGCAATTTGGAGGGAAAATGCAAGACCATACTTAGAAAAATGATATTTTTAAACTTTTTTCTCTTCCCTTTCCCTTTCTGCACCCACTTATCTTTCCTCTTAGTCCACGTGACTGATATTAGGAAGATTCAATGGGGATTTACAGGTGTCTGTTAATATTTACAACCTAGCAACATACTGGCTTATCTGTTGCTGTTTGTTTGAAGTCTCAGATGGTTTCTGGTGTACCAAGGCGATTTTTAAGACCGAGATGCTTTGCTTCACGTGCAAATAGAAGCTGTCAACTGTTCAGCAGAACCAGGCTACTTTCAGCTCCCCAGCTGAAGGCTGCCATGTACTTTCAGCATGTTCTTGTCTGCCTGAAAGAGCTCACAGCTGGTTAGTTGAATGACACGGAGGGACTTTTCTCTTTCCTGATGCAGCTGGTGCTAACTAGTGACTTAACAATGGGTGAGATTAAGAATGACGAGATGCAAAGGGGAGCAAAATGTTAATGGAAGCGGCCAAAATGCCAGGTTTGGAGGATTCTGCAAGTTGTGGCTCAAAATTGGAAAGACTGTTTCCTTTTCTGCAGGGAAATTCTCTTTTAGGTATCAAATGATGAGTAAGGCAGTGAAGTGGCCTCTTGCTCCATCCCCAGTGTGTTTAAATATTTGATTTGACACAGTTTTAGAGGCAGTTGTCTTTGCTTGGAGATTGTTCTGTGCTCCTCCTGAAAGCCAAGGTGTTTTATTTTTTTTTTTTGGTACTTGCTCAAAGAGCATGCTTGAAATTGCTGGTTGCCTTTGAAAGTCCACTTTTTGCATGTAATACTGATAGATGTTGCATTCCCACGGAGTATTTTCTCTAATTTTGCAAGTGTGTTTTTAAATGAAGCATTCACTAGAAATAAATGGTACTTAATGGCTTAGTTTCTTGGCCAGGACAAAGGTTTGTTTCCTTTTGTTATCAGTTCTGTGTCATCACAGAGAGTAGACTAACTTTATTTTGAGTTTGTCTTTTTTTTTTTCTAGACATATTGAGCTGAATAGCTCAACATAACAAATTATTCGATGTGCTTTAGTTTCAAGTTTTTCATGTAGAATCCAAGTCCTAGCATCAGGATTCTATTAAATTATAGTTTGATTTGACTGAAAAATTAATGGTCCAGAACAGAAACCCTGTATTTTTTTGAGGTTCTTATTTTCAGTACTCCTGTTTTAAATAAAAAATCTGGACTCAGCCCAGTAACATAAAGCTACATGTTCTCTCATCAGCTAAACATACATAATGATTAAATTTAACAGTGATTGTTTGCTTACTGCTCCTTTTGGCTGCATAGGTATCTTTCTGCATTCATAAAACTTATTTCCTGGCTATAAGTGGCACTATGCTGAGTTGCTATGAAAATTTTCTTGCTACCGTTTGTTGCCCTTTTCAGGAAATAATGATTTGCCAAGTACAAATCATATTCTATAATTATATGTCATCTTCAATGACAGCTTGAACATTCAACTCCTGTTTACGCTTGAATTGGACATATTGATTTTTCATTTTAATGATAAACAGATTGGCATGTAATACATTTGATGATACATCTGCTTGAAATGTGTTAAGATCACTGAATGAAAAAAAAAAAGCTTGCAATGTAGGCTAGTGGAGGCATTCAGGCTGACCATAAAATGAGGATGCACGCTACTCTAGGTAATTCACACCAAAATAGTGTGGTTCATTTAATCTGGTATCCATGCAGGCATATTTATAATTTGCTTCTCTGGTTTGATTTCAGTCTGTCTTTTGGCCAGAAGAGATTTTGCAGCCAAGAACACTGGGAGTATTAAAAAAACAAACAAACAAAAAAAACCCAAACAAAAAAACCTCAACCCTGTGGCTTTACTTGAAAAATGTGTTTGGTTTTGAATTTTCATTTGTTCTCATAGTCAGAATCTACTGCAAGTTAAAATGGAAATTGGCCAAATTGCACAGTTGAACCTCTTGTTGCTTGTGCATTCACTCCTAAATGGTTTTAACTTTGGTGTTCTATAGAGCTCTATATATGCACCTTAACATGTCAGGGAATGTGTACTGTACTGGCTGAATTTAAAATATCTTTTGGTGGACTGTTGGTTTTGCATAAGGATGAAGACTTCCAGAAATACTCCAGTTTTACTGATGCTTACTTAACCCTTTAAGACTTCTTCACGTGTAAATGGATACTTTAAAAAAAAAGTTATTAAAATTTTCTTGTGGACTTGTGTGAGAAACTTAACATATGGCTTTATTATATGCTGTCTAAGCGTTACATAGAATCCAGTGACCTGATTTTAGTTTGAGTAGGCTGTGTGATTTAAATACTTGTTTCCAACTGCAGTACCCTTATCAGGTAGCAGGTGAAAAAAATATATATGTATATGCACGTATTTACACTGTGTATGTACAAAGGCAAATTATTTGTTCTTGTTCTGAACACTTTGGGTAGAGCAGTTTTAACTAGAAAATGACTGGCGTTTTTTGACAAAAATACCCTGAAGAAAACCCACCCAAACCATAATGCTGAAATCAGTTGTAAATGTAGCAGTATCTCGCGTAGAAAAACGCTGAAAGAATGTGTAAGTACTTGCAATAAAGACCTCATGCTTTCTGCTTTGTAGTTCGCAAAACACAGAATTGAACACCTTGGGATATCTTGATATTTGTATTTCTATGCTTCATGTCACAGAACATCTTGAGGTCCTTCTCGCTCAGTGAGGCCATCGTGTGTGCTCTGTCTTGAAGTATCTTTGTCCATGGTGTGTGTGATGTTTAAAGGGTATTTCTTCCTTCAGACTTAATTTGGTGCCTGCAGACAAGTGACTTGTAGTCCTGTACCACAGAAGAATGTAATCTTTTTTTTTTTTTTGGATAAAGTATGAATGGTTTCAGAGCAGCCACAGTCACTTTGCTGCTCCAAGTGGGGTGAACCCCAAACACCTGCTCCCCTGCCCCCTTTCCTGCAGCCCATGCATAGGCTGTCCTTGGGGTGTGGGGGAGTCATGGGTGTTCAGGGTTGGTCTTCATCATTAAGATGATGCAACGATTCCTCTGATATGTTCAAAGGCACCAGGTTTCCCTGGTTAGTTTGTTGCTGGTGTTTATTCTCTTTGGACCCGTTCTCTTTTCTTTGCGTCTTACTAATCTTTTTCTGTTTCTGTTCTTCCTCTGTGTTCTCTTCGATCTTACTCCCTTGCACTTCCAGCATGCTACTTTTATAAGCACAGCTTTATTTGATCACGCAAAGGATACATCCATGGTCAGATTCTGTGGTCTTTGAGCATGACCTGTCACGATGCTACCCGTGTTACTGAAGATTCACAGAATATAAGACTCCATAGCTTCAGCACGCTCCTGTGTTTTATTCAGCTGCTACTGGGCAGATTCTGGGAAGTATAGTGTCCATGCTTGTCTTTAAAAAAAAGGAAAAAGTTCAGTTAATAGAGAAGGTATAGAGGATTTTTATTGTACAGATAGTATATAAGTAATAAATATATAATCTATTAAGTATAGATTCAAGAAATTTAGACACTGATGGATGGTTTGCTTTTGCAACAGAGATATTTCTCTCATTCATGGAAGAACATTACACCTTAAAAAAAAAAAAAAGAGCTGTTGCAGAGAAATATAAAGGAGCAAGGAGCTGCTAGTATATACTTAATTATATCCTTCCCCTAGCCAAAGTTTACTACAGCAGCACATCCAGCACATAAACCCTTGTTCTGTGGGTGAAACTCCCACAGGAGTCATGTGGAGAGAAGCTGTATGAGAACAATCAGCTGCCCAGATGCCTGTGCCATGGAGTTAATTACTTGTGTTCTTGACTTTCTGGTCAGAAGTTGGCAGGTCAGATTTGGGAAGGCTTTTACCAAGAAGCTCTTGTTCTCTCTGTCTTTGTGTGTGTGCCAGTGGGGTTGCTTGTCATAATTGATGCAGGGAGAAGCTTTACATGCAACCCTACTATTGCTTTACGTGCAACCTCCCCATCTTCTGTGTCTATACTCCCTTGTCCCCACTTCTTTTAAAAGAGTGCTCTGAAGTATAACTATGTACCGCTCTTAAACATTGAGGCCAAGGTTTTTCTCTCTAACCCTCCCAGCAGGCTGCTGTTAAGTGCTTTATACTGTCACCCATGTGGGACACGTGTGGGGTCCTGTGGGGGTTTGTGCTCCTAACAAGGGCTGGGTGGGACTGAGGAATTAATCCTTGTGAGTCCACGCCTAAGGCTGGTGTGGATAGCTGCACCGATATCCAGACATAACATGCACAGAAATCTAGGAAATAATGTGTATTTTCAGAGTGTGTTATCAAGAAGACTTTTGTATGCTAAATATATTTGTTCTGTGTAAATATGAGAAATACTTGTCATTCCTCTGTAAAATTTGTTATATGGAACAACAAATGTTGTTCCCTAGACTGTATAATGATGTACCTTATATGGACTGCACTGCTGAGATTGTGGCTCTTAATATATGTGCATCACTTAGTATGTTAGGACCTGCACCTCAGCTGGGGTATTTCTACTCACGCTCCCTATATTACAAATGTGTATAAAAAGCTCCGCGTGTATTCTGTTGTGCTGTACTTTCTTATTATTAGCCCGAAAGACGCTCGTGAAATCTTTTCAATATCGGCTTCCAATGGAGCTATCATGGATGCAGACTTGGTGTTGCTTCGAAATACAGCAGTGATTCGTTGTCTCTCCCAATAAAACATAACTTTCATGCCAGTCTGGGTGCTGAGTTGCGGTGAGGAGTACAAGAGAGGAACTTTCAGGCATGTAAACCTTTCTTTATTCTTGACTATATATAGCGTGCAATTGCAACAGATCCTTCAGGAACACAGGTCTGTTACAATACACTTGTACAGCAGTGGTATAGGGGTTTTTCATGTAAACTATCATTTTAATTGTATGAAATAACAGATGCGGTATCTTAAATTTGTTGTTACTAACATGTATGTCAACTTGTCTTAATTTTCTCATTATGAGACCTAGTGAGATAAGTTACTGGAGACCTAGGTGCTGTGGCATTGTTTATGTTAGCTGATACAGCATAATAGTGTGATGATGAAAAGTAGAGGAAGAGGTAAAGCAGAACGTAGCCAGCTATTAACAGAAATGAATGGAATCTTGACTGCCCACTATGTTTTAAATTGTTCTCAAGTGCAGAAGAGGCATTTTGACTATATTATTAAAAATAATGAAAGAAGCCCCACCAAAGCCTGGTTGTGGGGTTTTTTTGTTTGTTTGTTTTATTTTAGGGAGTTCAACAGCTGTTTTAACTATGATTTTGCACCTCATCCTAAATGGCAAAATTAAAAATTACAATTTAAAACAAGGACTCTCATACATGTATGTGTGTGTACATATGTATATATATTTATATATTGAAAATATAAATATATATATTTATAAAATTCAAATTTCTGGAGAAGGCTAGGAACTCCTTGTCAGGTAGGTGCCTGGCTATTGATACATAGCTCAACAAGGTAGAGATCTAAGTGCCAAATGTGAATACTAAAGAGTCTGTCTGTTTTATTAAAACACCTTTGCTAGCTACAAATATAAGGGTAGGAGAGCAGCTACCTGGCGATGTCCCAAGCACCTCCCAGGGCAGGGAAGCCTCCTGGCAGAGACAGAGGGGAGGAAGGCTCGTGTCATACGTGATTCTTGGCGAGGGGAGGGTTGGAGTGTGTGTGCATTGGTTTGAGGGGGACCGTTCCCGTCTAGACCACAGCCCCAGAAACAATGGAAAAAGATAATTTGGTTTATGGCTTGTGCTTGGCACATAGCATTGGTCAGTATTCTTCTCGGCAGACCCATGCTCCTCTTCTCTTTAGCAGAACCCACAAACATAATAGAAATGGGCTGTTGCTGGGAAAGGCGAGATGGATGTTTGTAAAGGGCACTTGAAACTGGCAAAAATTAAATGGCACCAAATAGTTGCACTGAGCCCTCCCTCCTCCTCCTGGTCTCCTGCTGACTTTAATATGATTTGGTTGTTACTTGAGTTGTTCCTATAGTCAGATTACATGTGGGTATTTATAATTGTTATCCCCGCTATTTATTTTCTTTGTGAATTTTCTTTTTTTCTTTGTGGTCACGCTTGAGTGCATTTTGTCTCTCTAGTTAGGTTGCAGACTCTGAAAAGCTGGGAAAGAATTAGCTGTCTCTGTGCCATGGGGTTAATCTCTGGAAGGCGGCTTGTTGTTGCCCCTAGAACACACCAGAAGAGCAGAGGGATGAGGATGGTTGGTTTCAGGCACCCGGTTGCTCCTCAGCTGAAGTTCCCTTTCTTCCCCCTGGGCTTTGGGAGCCAGCAGAAGCCCTAATCCCAGCCTATCTGGCAGTCCCCTCGGGTGCCGTACCGTGGAGCGGGCAAACGCTTCCCCTTTGTTTTAATTCGTGGCTGAGCACAGTGACAATAAAGCTGTGCCTGCTGCCGTAAGGCTGGGTTGGAGGGCCGCTGCATGTTGGTGCATCTGAAATATGAATCCGAACGTTGCTGCTTGTATCCTTTTCTGCCTAAAGATGCCTGCCCGTGTGTCTGTTTGCTCCCACTGCCTAATTCAGCAGCTGTGAGCTGCAGGCTGGAGCACACGTGCGCTTGGCTAAAATAACTAACCAGCCCGTCCCTTTGCTCTTGCCAGAGTCTCGTGTTGTTGGAGAGAGTTTTAGGATTGAATCTGGCTTCTCAATTTACATTATTCCTTTGCCCAAGACCAGCAGTAAGGCCTCATCAGGGTGGCCTGCCATCTTATTCTTTTCCATATCAGGTTTGAAAAAGTAATAATTCTGGGAATTTAGTACAGTATCTAAGTGGTTCTTATTTTAATCTTAAAATAATACTGTAGATTAGGAAATTCTCTTTTGGGAACAGGTTTCAGTGTGGTGTCTTTTTTTTTTTTTTTTTTTTTTTTTTTTTTTTTTTTTTTTTTTTATTTTTATTTTTATTTTTTTTTTTTTTTTTTTTTTTTTTTTTTTTTTCTCCCCTCTCTCTCTGAAAGTGCCCATTAAAAAAAAAAAAGTTAAAATACTGTTTGAGTTTTCACATGGCCATAATTTTACTGCACAGAGAGGGCTTTTGTTCTTCAGTGTCCCAGTACAAGATTGTCAGGGCAGGTAGCTAGAAAAGCAGCTTGCTTGCTGTTGTTTTGAAACTGATGCCATGTATGTGAATGGTACAAATATGCATTTTGTAAACACCATAATTTAGAGAGAGCTTGGACCCTATGCTCAGATGAAAACACAGCCTCCCATATCTGTGGGCACAACTTTAAATATATTGCAGGCTGAGCATTCTTACACCAAGATTCATACCGAATCAAATTTTTATGGTTGAGTTACAAGCCCCTGAAAAACTGCTTTTATAATGGAGATGTTGAAAGACACTCAAGTTTAGGACCAGGCACAGCTATAATTTTAGAGGCATTAGGCATCCGAAATAACTTTACCTAAAGATTATGCTGGGATTTTTCCCCTGTTTTCGAGAAAATACTTAACATTGAACTGTATTTTATTCACACAAAAAGACTTATTTTGTGAGATAAGGAGCTCAGAGATTTACATTCCAATATTCAACAACAGTTTTACTAAGTGCTTTTTCTACTCTTATAATAGTGTCATAAACTATGTATTTTAAACCATCCCAAACTAGTTTTATGAAAGAAATTCTGCATGGAATCTCAATTCTACGTATTTGAAGCAGAAAGTGTCCCATAGAGTTAGGTTATATTTTTAAAAAACCACATCTATTAAAACAGAGTCTCTTAGCTTACTTTGCTTATTATTTAATCAATTGCCTTGAGTTACATTTTTATCTATGAATGTTTCATGTGTGAGGAGGTGTCTCTGGGGCTATGTCTTGCACATTAGGAGGAAACAAAGAGTCCTCCTTTCACCAAACAAGAAAAACACTTTCAATACTTTTGGGTGCAGTGGAAGAAATTCTCCTGGCAGGCTGGAATGAAGGCAAGGCCCGTAAGGCGGTTGTGTTCCAGCGAAAGGATGTGTGTCCAATTCCTGCATCAGCCAGCTGTTGAGATGTGCACTCCCTTGACATAAGGAACAGCAATGCATCACTGTCAGAATGTCATGCTGGCTTTTAGAGGTCAGTTTCTTTGTTGCTTGGGTGTCTTGTAGTGACCGAAGTTCTCTCATGTAGGGCAGTAAAAAAAAAAATTGTGTGTTTTTTTTTTTTTTTTTTTCCGAGTTTGACTTCAAGCAGTGCCACACCAGCTATTCCTGAGTGATAATCTGGTTCCGCAGTAATGCGGGCAATGTCTCTTGCAAAAAAGGTGTTGAAATCCTCTCCTTTGCTTGCTGTAAATGATGGAGAGTGGAGAACATGTCGTCTGCCACAGGTCTCTGAGCATGAGATCAATAATGTGATTGAAACAATGGAATAATATTTAATTGGACCGCGTCTTCAAAGAGTGTGGAAAAGATTGTATACCCAGGTAGGCCCAAATGTTGCTGCCTGTGCTGGGATGTCTGGAGTTTATTTCCAGACAGGTGGTCTTACTACAGCCTTAATTAACAAGTGCCATTACTTGCACCTTTTCTGTGCAAAGTTGAGCTCACTGTGTGTGTGGTGGGGGGCTTGACAGGAAGAGAGGTAATATGGGTGATCCTACATGTATCTCAATGCACGTCCATATTTCACTTTATTGTCACTTTTCTTTAGTTGTCGCTTTGGAAGTAACTGCTAATAGTTGGGATGATATAGGTGGTTTTAAAAAAACCCAGATAAATAATTCATTTTTAAGGCTACTGCAGAGTTAAATATTGGTTGCAGAGGCTTCCTGTGATCTGGAAAGGCTGCTGTTACAGCAAGGAAAAGCTCTCATTAGTTGGATGTTTAAGTGAAGTGTGAGCTGAACCACACATGAATTTAGTAAAGTATTGTAGTGATAACATAATCCACTGAAGAGATGAGCATTGCCATCATCCTTGTTGATGATTAATCACTGACAAAGTTAGCGAGCAGTTGTAAGGAGAGTTGGTAATATCACCGTTATGCCTGCAAAGCAAGTACAGAGTGGCTGAAGGAGTTACCTGCCTGTCTGTGGGAGGTAAGCATATGAGTAGAAGAAAGGGAGGAAACTGGTGGCTCTTAATAGGTCGTGTAACTGCTTCTTTACACTGAGTATAAATAAAACAGCATCTAACAACTCCCTCACTAGTCTCTCTTCTCCCTATTTATCAGTAAAAATGTTTCAGATCTTGTAAGACCTATAGTATCAAGTTGTTCATTCCAAAAATTAAATCCCTTTATTTAAAGCCTAAATGTTGCATTTTTTTATTTTTACATGCACGTTTTAGAAGTTTGTGTCTGCTCAGTTGTTGTAGATAGTCAAACTTTCAAACTGTTAGATAAAACATGACTATTTTGACCTAAGATCATTTGTTTGGGCCAGTGGTGAACATGTTGTCCACTTTCTTAAAGTTCTTCCATTCTTCTGTCCCTGGTTAAACATTACTGACATCTCCATGCTCACATCCTGATCAGAAAAATCCCATTTGTGAAGATTTTGGGCAAAATCTTGGTCATTCTTAAGATGATGTCAAGTTCTCCTGACAAAGCCACAATTTCAACCTATTCCCACAGCAAGTGGTTTAAATGATTAACATGGGTCACCTTCTCATGTTCTTGCATGGCAACATACTTGTAGGTTAATTTGAGATAGGAGTGAATGGTTTTTGTCGTGCGTGACCAGGTTGTGGTCTCACCATGGGTGTACGTTTGTGTGGCTGCAGCTTCAGACCAGCTGGGCTGAGTTTGGGAACAGCTTCTTTGTGTCAACACGACACAGCACCAGATCAGCACCGGCCCAGCATTGTGCCAAGGTAGTGATGGGGACCCCAGTGTTGCGCTGTGTGTAGAGCTTTGCTGCTCTCTCAGAACTGGCTCAAATGTCCATTGAGGGTGGTGTTGCATTGCCTTGTGTAGTCAGGTCCTGAATGCCTCAGGACCTGTCAAGTTTCTACTGGGCTGGGAGGTAGGAGTAGCTTTATTGTTGCATTTTTGCAGATAATGGGGATGGTAGCCTATTTTGCTCAAGCCTGTGCTAGAAGTTTCTATGGCAGAGCTAGGAGATCAAAATGTTCAAATCCTTGGAGTTCCTTATCCATGATGACTCTCCAATTTAATTGGCTTAATTTGCAGATACTTTGTGTTGACTATTTGGCTGATGAATTGTTTCACACTTACCTTTCCCTGTTTTTTTTTTTTTTTTTNGAATTGTCCAGGGAAAACTGTAGATGAGGTGAAACTGAAACCTGAATAGCAAGTGTCAAATAAAAATGATGGCAGAGGCTTGTAAAGGTGGCAGAAGCAAGATCAAGACTGCAGTTAGATACTCAAGGGCCTTTTGAAGAATGTATGTGTGGATTCTCCCTTCAGACAAATATCTATTCAGAGAAGCACGGAAACTCAAACATAGGAAGCATGGAGCGTATCTTGAATAGTGAAGGGTATATGCTTCACCTATCAACTTTATGAAGTCACATTAATTAGTAAAAATGGAAGCAGGGAGGTGGTAGTAATGTTGTGTCTAACTTACTTTCCTTAAAACCCACAATGTGAATCATACTTATAAGCGGATCCAAAAAATGAATTTGGTTGAATTGTGCAGATGTTTCAGTTCATGGTCTGCTATTTATCTACTGTAGGTTCAAATAATGACTAATAGGGATACTAGAGACCAGCTGTCCTGGAGGTGCTCGGGAGACTTCTTTATTCTAACTGTGAATTGTTTAATTTCCTGGATGATATAAACTGATGATTTCTTTTCACTTATTTAGGCATGTCTAAATAAGTTCAGGAAATCATTTTGCAAACCATAATGTTATGATACATTTTCTATCAACAGCTGAAAACATTTCTGAATAGGCACAAGTCTCTGAAGTCCTCGAGGTTTTGAGGAATGCCAGAATTGACACTAATCAAATTTACTACTACAGATTTTTCAAGATACTGTATGTGGTTGAGCAAAATAATTTGAATTGAAGAGGAGTTAGAGGGAAAGATTTAAAAAGAAAAAAAAAAAAGACTTTGAGTAAGGCAATGCATGCTTTTCCTGGTAGGAACAGGAATTTTGCAGTGAACATTTGTGTAATTGATGTTAAAAAAGCTACTACTGGGTTTCATTTTATAATGATGGATGAGTAGCTAAGCATGTCAGTCCAACTCAAATATGAATTTGTATCTCCAGTGTTAACATGAACTAAAGTCTGAATTTAAAACCTGAAGAAAATATTCAATGTATTTATTCTGCACCTTTGTTTAAGAATAAGTTGAAATTGTATTTTCAATTTATTGAACATAGAGGAATTTTATTAAAAATTAAAAAGGCTCCAGTAAAGACAGTGTGCATATATGGATATATTTGCTAGTTTTATAGCAGATTGATAGGTATTAGTCTGGTGAAAAAAAATAGATGAAGATATTCTAGCTTTTTTTTTTCATTAATGCACTGAGACTCTCATTATCGTATAGCTTGTTGTGAGTCAAAATTTTAATTAAAATAACTGCTGTGGGAACCATAACAGTTACCTTTAATGGGACTAGAGGCAGTTCTCTGTAGCATGGCAATACAGCCCTCTCCCACCCTCCAAAACAAACAAAAACCCACTACAACGAAACCCCAGACTTGAGTTGTATTGGAGGGGAATATTAAATATAACACCTTTTCAGCCTGCCTGATACTTGAATGTGTCTACTGGCTTGAATAATTTTATCTGCTGTTTCAAGTGTCCTGTGAGTGTCTGGTTATCGCTATAGTATGTTTTGTTTTTGACAACAGTGGTTATTATGTTTTCAAAATATGTGCCTTAAATTTTATTCCTAAACCAAGAGACAGGCAAGAACAGAATTTTCAAAACATGGAGTGCCGATAGTACCCTTAACATCAACTCTAATGAGCATCTTCTTATGTGCAATCCAGCAGATATCAATTCCAAGCCCAGAAAGGCTCATGGAGTCTGGTAAATGCCTGAAATAAAGCCAGCAAATCTCTGTGCAGCAGCAGGGATGCAGGAGCAATCATAAAACCTCCCGCACCTGCCATATGTGTCCAGTCACTGCAGATCTGAGTATGAAAATCTCGCTTGGATACCTGTGAGAGGGCTGGGCACACTTGTGCTCCTGCTGCACATTATTATATCTGTGTCAACATATCATATCTGTTGCTAGATTTATGTGGCGTTACTGAAAAAAACATACTCTGTTTGTGCTGCCTGTCAAAGGCCTCCTATTTATTTATTTTTTTCCCTAGTTGGAGCCTTTCGCAAGACTACAGAAAAGATGGGCAGACAGGTCTCTAGCTTAGCTACCTGGTGGTGTGAAGTAGCTGTAGTATTGGCTTAAACAATGACTGGAAGACTTTTCTGTTGACAGAAGGTCACCAGGATGGTATGTCTACTGTCTGAAAAGGCTTCTGCTTTCCTGTTTGGTGTAAGTGCCCTTTCCTGAGCAAAAGTTTCAGTCTTTTAGATGTTTCAATGCACTAGGAGCTCCTGGCTGCCAAAACAGCTCTGAGTCCATATGAAGCTAGGTGTGAACTGTTGTGCCTGGGACCAGCCCCAGGTTAAAGAGAGCAAATGTGAATATGATGTAAAACTCCTGCTGCTACAACATTTCTCCTGTGAGGAGGCACAATAAAAATAAAGCTTAGACTTGGGGCCAAGCTCTCTGCAGCAGAGATCTTGCCATGTGATGTGAGATGTGGTGGGGATGAGTGGGAATAACATAAACCAGCGTGACAGGGTGAGGTAGGGTGGCTTTACATCATCTACCTTGTATACCTAGTACAGACACATGTGGTATTGGTTGCTCTCTGTTTTGTATTTTATTATTTGCTTCCTGATTGTAGATAGTCTATCACACCTATCTGATTTAAAAGGATATGAGCTTTAAAAAGAAATGTGTCGCTATAAGGCAGAGAAGTCATCAGATCCCCATTGCAGAGGTATGATGCCAGTATCTGAATGGAGAACAGTGCAGGCACAACTACTCTGAAAATGTCACCTGAGATTCGGACTTCCACTGACTTGACCAGTGGTATGGTCACATGCTGCAGAGGTTAGCATTGCACATCGGTACCTGTAAAACTGCTGTGCTGCTCTGAAGGGTGTTTGTCCCTCACCACGAGGTTAGCAGCTTTAGGCATGGTACTTGGGATACTAGCAGTTCCTCTTCTGATAAATTGCTTCTCAGTGCTTCTCAAGACAAGTGTCATTTTGATAACCGTGGCTCTAACACTGCTGTGTGAAGCTTTAAAAGTTCAAATTTACTGAATGTGGATTTTATTACCCAAGTGTTGGCAAAAAAGTAGATACTGAGGTTTTGTGAAAGATGAGACTTTCAAGTCTTGCAAGGGATGTGGACTGCAAGATGTGAATTTTTTTTTTCTGGATATCTTAAGCATTTTTGACCCATCTTTTGATGGTAATCCAAATGTTCAGCATCACTATTGACATTCTCTAGTCAAAATTCCCTGTGCCAGCTTTGTAGCAGCCACTCCTTCAGCGCAGTTGGATGGGAGAATATAGAGATGCGGTTGGCCAAATGAGCTAGGTGGCTTTTGGTGATGAGGGAGGGGAAGGATTAACACAAAAGAACAACATAATCCTAGGTGGTGTTAGTTAATTTGTTCCCTTCCTCCTAGAAAATGAAGGATGTAGTCCAGCTTCCCCTGTCATAAAAATAAGTTATTCCAGTAACTTCAAGCATTCCATACATAGATTTAGGGCCTGCTTTGATTTCAAAGATATAAAAAAATTTGTGCCAGGTGTTCAATGGGTTTTTACCAGAAGTCCTAAAGCAGAGAGCCAAATGAACTTGGGAGACCTGTAGTTTACACCTGAGAGGGAATTTTGAGTGGCAGAAATCAGCAAGCTGGGCTCTTGCAGAAGCTGTGGGCAGCACTGTAAGCTGCAGGGAGCCAAAATGAGCATTATCAACCTGACTAAAGTCAGAGCTTTGTAAATGCATGGAGACTGTCTGAGGATCTTGGACAGATGTGTTTCAGATGTTAACACAGGATAGGCTTTGCCCATCCTGACAATCTGTCACTGTGTGTGTGTTCAATAGGCAAATAAGAGGGAACGCCAGCTTTTTTACATGTAAATCTCCAAGGATTTTTCCTCTAAGGTTCAGAGCTCTGGCAAAAAGCTCTTTGCAGGAATAATTAAAAAGGAGGAAAACAAAACAAAACCACTAAAAAATTTAAACAAATTATCTATAGCACAGGCACAATGTATGTGCATCTTTGAATTCAGCTTATCAGTGCTTAGAATTAGAAGAAAACCTATCCCTTAAAAAAAATCCCTTATAAAATTAAGTATTTTGAGGCAGTCTAAAGGAGCACATGGTTTTGTACTGGGAATTGGTCTCTATCCAGTACGCTTTATGTGTATTTGTTGAAGGATACAATGCACTTGTATTATTGCACCAATTTCATTCTTGGATGATTTCCCCTTTGGCATACTAGTGACAGTTTTTCATTGGTTATTCATTTGTATTATTGATTAACACCTACCAGACCAATTTATTAGTCCCTCTGAATCCATTTTAAGTATCAGGATTTTCTAATGGAGAAACAACTTTTACAGAATACTAACATCACACTTGTAAAACATTCATTAGATTAATTTATTGTACTGCATATAACATAAACCAGAGCTCAACAAATAGATGTCCTTTTGTTGCAAACCTCCTGGCTTTTTTTTTTTTTGATGTGGAAATGTTACCTGGAGCATGAGTGAAACCTATTCTCCTGCAAGACTCATAGGGCTTTTCGTGCCTGTCATGCAGCTGTGCTAACACTGCTGCAAGGAAAGAGCTTTTTCCCTCTTCGGGTCTGCCTGCAGAAATAAGTGCACATGATCTTGCTTGTTGCATTTGGGGAAAGTGTGGAGATTGCCTCTGCTTGTGTCCTGAGCAGTGAGCCAGGAAAAATGAGGCAGATCTTTCTCTTGGAATGGGTCAAGCAGAGAATGGTGCGACTACATGGCACTGTGAGAGATTTCTTCAGGAAAACTCTTTTAGGTTCAGGTATGGTAGCTCTGGCACATAAATGTCCAACTGTATCTTCAGGAACCCCATATGGGCTAACAATATTAAGCACTCTGGTTCAGGAGCATGTGTTCCATATTGTACTTCTCTTTGCACATCACTAGGTACATCTATATATACATTTAAAGTGTGTGAGTTGTCGAAAACCTCATGTGCACATGCCAAAATTGCCAATTAAATCCTCAAATCCTGAACGGTGGTGAGATCCTACAAGTCTACAGAGCTTAGAAGATATTGTTGTTCACTACAGCTATTCACTCCTTTGGCCCATGTTTTCCAGCGTCCAGCCATCTAGCTTGTTTTCAATCTTAGCAGATAAAACTTTTTTCATTCATAATTTCCTACCTTTGTTACAGCTAGTGATTGACACGCTCTTGATGACTGACGTATGTTTGCTTACAAGATTTTTGCATGATGTGTGTGGGCAAGAAAGCTGGGGCCCACAAAAATAAGGTATGAATAAGGCCAGAGTCCTGAACTCCAGCTGTTTCCCTCCAGTGGTACCAGAAACCGTCTTTCTCTGCATTAAAACAAAGTGCTGATCTTGGACCTTTCTGACCTGAAGTGCCTAAAACAACAAAATAATTAAATTTAACAAATTAAAAGAAATTCTATAATTAGTAAAATAGCAATTGGACAGAAAATGTAGTTGTGGCATTTTTATACTATAATCCTCCAGTAGTTCCTACGTCTCTTCCTGGTAGACCATGTGAGAAGGGGACTTGTATTATGCTTTACTGAGGGAACATAACTGGGGAGAGTTCACAGTAAGGCTATGATTTAAGATGCAAACAGATGTTGGCCAGTGATGTGGCTGCAGCAGATGAATAGGTGATGAATCAGGAGAGCTTTGCATAGTACAAAGGATAAACGTTGTCAGTGCAAGCTGTCCTGTTTCTTTTCTTTAAAGACGCCTCATTTGGGAAGTGCTCTTTTTACTGAATGAAATGTAATGACTGTTTTCTGACTTGCTAACTACTTTGAAACTGGGTAAAGCGTAGGCTGCAATTATGAATTAGAGTTTACTGAAGCTGAGCGTGCAGTTCATGGTGTTATATTGCTTTGAAGCCAGACATTTCATACTTAACACATTTCATAGGGTCAAAAAAAAAAAAGAGAAATCACTATTTAAGTAACCGCAAGTGTACCAGAAAAGTCGCATGAACTTAAAATTTGTTTTTCGATGTCCTCTTTGGACGATGCTATGGAGTCATGTAGTTCAATGGGATTTGCAAAGCAGGAAACCTTTATGCTAGGATATTCCCTAACCTTCATATTCAGCCTCTTCAGAAACACCATTTCTTGCTGCCTGTGAGGTCCAAACGGAGCTTAGGGAAATCGGAGGCCCAAGACTAGGGAGGAAAAGGGCTGGATTAATAAATGTCCATAGGCTGTGGAAAGAATTTGATGCTGACTAGCGTTTTCCTCATGGGCCCCCTTCTGCAGTGAGAAACTGCATTTCACGGGGTATTTGCAGAAAGCTCCAGCAGAGCAGCTCCACGGAGTTACGCGGTCTGGAAAGCGCTGTGAGAGCAACAAATGTTAAGCCTGGTATAGAATGGAGTGGCTCCATGGAGAAAGTGTCTGCGGCACCTTTGGGCAATCTGTGGATTATTTGTTTATGGAGACACAGGTGCATCCCAGTCTTTTCTCCTGAGCATATACTGAGGATATTTTCTTCCTTTTCTGCCCTCAGCATTTCCCATTCAGTTCCTGCCATGGGGGCTCTGTGTGCAGAAGAAATGCAGAAGGGTTGTCTGGTGGACACAGTGTGCTGTTTTCTTCACAGGTTTTAATGGAAAGCCCTAAGCAACTAAAAGGCATGGGTTCTTGTGACTGCAATAATTCATGCTTTCAGTAAGGGAGTATAAGCCTAGGCTCTTAGTAAGCAAATTAATTATATAGTCACTGACACATAAAAATTATTTGGATTTACTAACGCTTTGGAGCTTGCACAAGATAACCTTCTAGTTTTGTTTTGCTTACTTCTTTGACTCTGGTTGTGGAGAAGAGTGCTCAAAATGAATGTATGGTGTGCTGAATAAGTTTTCAGTTGATTTAATTATTTGCTCTATATGTTCTAATGAGTGTTACGGGACAACTAACAGACGGCACTGGGTAGATGGCAGGTTGATATCTATCTGTAAGTACCATTGAAACTGGCTTAAGGCAGGCTGTTATTGGGAGTGACTTGTCCTTGTGCTGTCACTCACCTGTTTGTAGGTTCCTTTCTAGATTTCTGAAGTGACACAGCTTGTAAAATGTGCACACAGCACGCATTTAATACATTGACTTGTAAAACCATGGTCCCTTCAAAGATCTAGTTCAGACTCCAGCCTTGCAAGCGGGTGGGTTGACACGATGGAGGTGATGGTAACACCCAGAGGCCAGGTCGCTCTGACTGGAAGAGAGAGGTGCTTAAAGCCTGTTTACCTGTAAAAAAGCAACTTGGGGCTGCAAATTTAGTTTGTGTTTCGAAACAGTCCTTCCTGCCAGAGCTCTGCTAGTACTAGTTAGGTCTGGAGCAGCGTGTGCGCTCAGTTGTGCCTTGCTGAGCCAGGCTCAGCGCACACTGTGCTGCCGCCACCAGAGCAACGCCAGCTGCGGTAGCAGAGACGATACCTGATCCAGCGTAAAGTTAAGAGTGGTGTAGACAGATGACACCTGATCTCTCCTGGTCTGCTGGGACAGCTATTCCTTGAACGTTTTTAACAAATCTGGAACGACAAAGCGGGTTTTCACCGGCTATGCAGTCTGTGTCATGGCATCAGTATTACTGATGCAGCAATAAGCATCTTAAAGCAGTATTCTTCATCTCATAAAATCGTACCTATGCTATCTCAGTAAACATCTGCTTTTGCCGTAGGAGGTTTAGTGTATATGGTATACAACCTATATAGTGTATATAGGTTGTAGATAGAGTAAAAATAAATAAATAAATGGCAGGTTCTAGTGTGTTACTATTGCTTAGTTGACAGGCATTTTTGTGCCAAATGCCTGGTCCTGTAAACACTTAGGAGCAAGGACAGCTTTGTTGGCTTCAGTGAGCACTTTAGTTATCAGGCTAACACTTGTTAGCTGTTGGCATGGTTTGGGTCACAAGCCAAAGAAAGTTTTCTGTGCTAGGAGGGTAAACCCCACAGACAACAGTTATTTTAATTTAATTGAGGTTCAGCTGGAGTCTAATTGTAAGTAATATCCTCTTAAGGGCTATCCGCAAATTCCACTGAAAGTTGGATTGAGATCTAAAGCAGCAAGAGGGCATTTATATATATATATATTTATTTATATTTTTAAATATATATATATTACTATTAGTATCCTGGTTTTGTGTTTGTCATCTAAAGGAGAGTATATGTTTAATAAACAGCAGCATGTGTTTGTCTATCTGGAAGTAGATTCAGGGACTCTGGTGTTGTTTTTTGAGGTGCAGTTCTGTGTTAATAACATAGGAGAAGTGTGTGTCTTGTCTTCTCATAGCACTAAAAGTGAGATAATCCCTGTGTAAGGAATCAGTAAGTATGGTCTGCTTAATCTAGTCCCAGTGTGAAACTGTTGACATTTGTTCTTTTTTTCTATCATTATGTGACTGGGCCTGTTTTGTGCTGGATTAGGCACAAATCTCCTATGCAGCACATTTGGCATGTTACTAGTAGTTTAACTTCATTAATAATGTATGAAGGAAATGTAATCCATGACAAGGAAGGAAAGAAAAGTATTTTTACAGCTACCAAATCCTCTGGAATGGGTAATTATTCAAGATGTTTGATGTTATAGTTTACAATTGAGCTCCTTTCGCAGAATGAAAAAAAATATATATACGTACACACAAAAAATATAATGGCACCATAAGAAAATAATGTGCTCCTTGCTGTCTGAGGTTTCATGTACTGGTTTAGAACGCATCAAATGCAAAGAGAAATGTAGATTGTAAAGAGAATGTGTTTTATCTTAGATGTTGCAAGCAGCACTGTGTTTTTGTCTCAATGTAAACTGACTCAGACAATATAGCTAGCTTTTTAAAGAAAAAATAAGTAAAACCTGAGCTACTCACTGAATTACGTTGACCTTGCACAAGAAAGAAGAAAGATTGTTTATGTGCTAAATAGCACGGATAGCAGTTTACAAGCAGTTTTAAATTAATTTCTTATTTAGAAATTCAATAGCATACTTGGTATTCCCTCTCACCTGCAAGTCATTCCTAAACAACCTCAACATTTGTGGTGGCTGAAAAGTCACAATGTGGTGCAGGGAACCTAAACCAACCCCAAAACAGTGGTCCCTTGCAACTACTTTTGCGCTCTGCACTCCTGTCACATTTGTGCTATCGGAGCAACAGCTGGGGAGACTTTTTCAACAAAGATGAGTGTCAGATAATCCTGATGAGATTCTACATCCAACATCTTTTGTAATTATGTCACATTCAGCTGTAATGGAATAATTCAAGCTGAAAGGACAAGCTTTGATCCTTTCTTAAACCTTTCCCTGTGGACTGGCTATCTAAAAGATTTAAAGAATGATCTGTTACAAGATCTAGTGTTTCCTCAGAGAAGTCATGTTTCTGAAGCAGTGAGATCTGTAAGAGCAATATTATTTGCCAAACACATCTCTCAAAGCATTTTCGCTAAAAAAAGATGTCAATAAAAGGATGCCCTTCTGTAACCAACAAGGAAGTTAAAATTAAAGTGTCTTTAACTCAAACGGTTGCACACAAAATGGATGCTATTCGATAATAAATCACAATGGTGTAGTATATAAATATTAGTGTGTGGATGTGTTTGCACTGAAGCAAATACAAATTTGTGTTGGCAAAGATCATGCATATTGGGTATATCTGTTCAGTGAAGTAAATGTTTCTGAAGATCCACTCTTTATAAATAGTTAGTTTTCACTAGGATTTTGGAAGTAAGATTTAGTAGCCAGTCTCCTATTGAATTTCAATAATTTTAGTACCTTATGTCCCTAGGCTGTTTTGGAAAACTTAAGTTGGTAAGGCATTTAGGCTTACATTAAAAAAATCAAACAAAAAACCAAAACAAAACAGCAACAACAAAAACCAGCCAAACAAAAACATTCTTCAAAGGATTATTTTTGTTATTTCAGGACAATATTTGGTATTCATTAGTGCTACAGAATATGGCACTGGCTATTTTACGTTTCTGAACAGAATGATATGGGAACTGCTGTAGAAGATCTTTGCCTGGGATTCCTTTGGCCTTTGTTTGGAGGACAGAGTTTGGATCCCTAATTTTTCTGTGTGTCAGATTTATGCCAATGTAAATCCCTTGACTTCAGTGGACGTTTTTCATTCATTTCCTGGCCTCCACTGGAAAGAGAACTATTTCTTAAGGTTTTCACACATGGACTACATTAAGGGGTCACATTCAGATGATACTCTCCTGGCATTTCCATCAGCCAGGGGTCAATAAAGTGCTATCTGGGCTAAGAATATAGGGTTGGGCATGTGTTTAGTCAGCTCCAAATTTCCCATCTGTCAGACATGAGAAATTCAGTGTCTTTTTGTGCATGCCTGTTTGTTTAGAGTCTGAGAATCAGTGTGGCAGGGGTCATTTCTGAGGGCTGTGCTGGTGGAGTCCCTTGGTGTGCCTCCCAAATAACCTGGTGCGTGCCTCGCTCCTCTCTCCTGATGTTTAATGCTCCCTGATCTTTATGGTTCTGAATTTGGGAGGCCTATGATACAAGCTGACCTCTTCAAAGGTATATTTCGCAGTGTGTTAGAAAGCTTCCTTCTCTCATCCAAGTTTCTGCTCCACATGTAGAAAGTTATTAATTTTGCCTTAGTTTGAGTTTGGTTAATAAATAAAATTAATAACCAAGGTCCTGGGAGAATGTTTTCCTCTCTTTCCCAGGATCTATTTCAGTTTATCTGCAAGCTAATAAATGGTAGTGACTACTGATTGGTATGAACAAACCTCAAGAGCATCAATTCGGAAAGCAACCTTGAGTTTGGACATTTATTCGAGTTAGCTGTGTCTCTTGAGTGATCAATCTGGTCTGAAAGCTTGAAGGATTTCTTCCTCCATTTTGTTGGTTGAGAGGAACTTTTCTGCCTCTGGTTCAGGAGAGTAAAATTCTGGGATGTAATACGCAAAGCTGGTCTGTGTCTATGAGGGTGGATGCTGAGAAGGCCGAAGTTTTTAACAGTTTTGTGTCCACTGTCACTGAATGAGGCAATTGCATGCTGCTGGTCAGTGCAGTTAACACTCCTAAAAACGGTGTGATGATTCTGCATGGATAGAAAACTAAGTTTTTGATTTTTCACATGTCATCTGGGCCTGGCTTTGGCCATAGAGTGATTTATTCAGTTGTTTAATAGGCATCTCTCTAAAATTTGTGGAGAGGGAATGAGGTACTAAAAAGCTGAGGAAAAGGACAATGCTTGCTTATCTTTCTAAGTGGAGTGGGGCTGGTGAAAGCAAAGGAGCAGGGGACCTTGTAGAGAATAGTCGGACTGATTTTAATCTTTGGCAAAATTCTGGAACAAGTTAATGTACAGTTTGGAAATATCTAGGAAATAAAGGATGAAGTGCAGCCAAAAATACCTCAAGAACAAATCATGTTTAACTAATGTAACCCCCTTCTGTGGCAGGGCAACGTATCTGTGGATAGAGGCAAAGCAATAAATCCCTCTGTATCCTGGCTTCAGAAAAGCTTTTAAAACAGTCTTACCCAACACTTTTCTAATGAATTCAAGGCATGTGGGCCAGGTCAAACTATCGTAAGGTAGGCTCAAAATCAGTTGGGCAATTGTACCATAGCACAGTTAGCAGTGATTTGTGGCTAAAATGCAAGACTTTACCAAATAGACTTTCTCCAGACTTTCTCTGGAGCCAGATTCTGTTCAAAGATTTCATTGATGACTTAGCTATTTTATTAAAGGCTGTAATGAACCAATGATGGGATGAGCTGCAATTGTGTTTTAGAGTGGGATTAGAATTCAAAATATTTTGGTAATTAGAAATTACAAGATCTGAAAAATACAGATTGAAATTGAATGGGATTGAGTAATTATTTGGTGGTAGTAGTTACCTGCATAAATATGGATGAGAAGCAGTGGGGTAAGCAGAGGTTCTGCAGAGAGAGATCCAAAGATTCAGTGCTGAGTACGTCACAAGAGAAATGTGACTTAGCTGTGTTGCCCTATTGATAAAGATTTGAACAGGGCTATAACAGGAAGGATGCTTTTTATTTTATTTTTTTTTTCTACCTTCTTGTCACTGTAGGACTTCAGCTGGAATGCTATATCCAGTTTTCAGCATTACATTTCAAGGAAGATTTGGACTGGTTGCAGAGAGATGAAAGGAAAGCATTAAATGTTAGGAGGATGAGAGGAGACTGAATGGATTGGGTTCTTTAACTTGATGGAGTACTAGAGGGGGGGATGCAATAATTTGCAAGCCTACTCTAAAAAAAAAAAAATCGTGGTCTTACCTCTGTGATAAGCAGGACAAGTAGTAGTGGACTTGAGCTGCAGCAATGTAAATTAGAAATAGGTTTTTGGTGAGTTTTTCTGTGAAAAAAGAGATGAAACACTGAAATACTCTGTTGGGAGACTGTATATGATCTGTTCCTGGGGAATGCTGAGAAGAAGTTAGCGAAGTACCTGTCAAGAATGATCAAAGCATGGTTGACACTTGGCTGGGAGCAAGGTACAGAAGATGACCTCTTGATGTCCCTTATGACAATATTTTAAGAACTGTGTCTCATTCTGTGTGGTAAAATATATATGTATAACACTGAAAGTAGAGCTGGAACTTGGGTACTGGTATACAAGTGCCAAGGACACCGATTTTGGAACCTTTTCTGGAATCCCATCTGTGTATGATCACTGAAGAGTCAGCTCTTCAGCCACTGGAATAAAAGACAAGCTGCTGCAGCAGATTTACAGGGATTTGGTCTCGTAACTTTTGAGTGTATTGGCCAACATAAAAATTAGTCTTAGGTTTAGTAAAAGCTTTCATCAAAGCTTAGGTGTTGGTAAGGGGAAGGGAAACCCAGATTTAGATACAGTGGATAAAGCTTCACTGAATTGTTGGGCAAAATCAAAACAAATATAACCAGTTGAATGCACTGAAGTGTCATTTCAGCAGTAACCTGACAGTTTTGCATGTGGGTGGTGTGGGGCAGCTGCCTCTGCATCTTAGTATTGCTTGTGCTAAATCACTTCATAGGTTTGTAGATAATATAGTGCCTAGTAGGAAACTAGCTTGAATCATTTAACCTTTTATTAGAAGGTACAATTTTAAGAAAATCCAGTAATTCTAAAAAAGGGTAGGGGAAGACTCTGACCTGTCAGCTAACTACAGATTACTTCAGGCTGGTGGTCAAAGCCTATAGGACATGTGTGATATTGCAAAATGCTGGTGGGAGACAGGAGACCACTTGGAGGAATGCAAGCAAGAAAGTCACTGGTGCCCATTGACAGGCTACAATGGCTGCTATAAGACTTAAAGCCTTCTGATCTAATTCCTGGTTTTGCATCCTATCTACCTGCTGGTGTTTTTATAATGGCAATAAATCTGTTATTCTAGTGTTTAAACTTTGTCTAGCTGGGAAGGTTTTTGGAAATATTTGTGACTGGCAATGGAATTATCCAAGTGGAGCTGAGCAATAATCTGGTCAATTTCTTGACCAGAGTGTTTTGTATATTTTAATGAAAGAGTTTTGTATATTTTAATGAAAGATAATGTAAGGTACATCAAATAGTTAATCTCATTTGTGAATTTAGGCATAAATTAAACTTTCTCAAAACTCAACCAGATTAGCTATCATTTGGTTAAAATGTTACTAGGATGCTTGTTCTGTTACAAACTGACATGTAAGACATGATGACCACTGGTGGAAATGAACTTCACCTTTGTCCTCTCATCCTCCTTCAGGTGCTGATACTGCATGCTTGGTTGTTTTATTGCTGTAGCAAAAATAAGAGAAAGATCATGACTCTGTGGAAAGAAGAAAAAAAAGTATTTTGTGAAAGTGCAGAAAGTCAGTGTATCATGTGGTTTTTGAAAACTTATCCTTTATTTGTTCCTTGAAAAAAATATTTTGAAATCTATTGGTTAAAATAAGAATATAAGCAACATTTTTTTGCCTTTAGATGGGTTACCAGAGTCATCTGTTTAGCAGAGATGGCTTTAACTTTTTTTAATGGATCTAAAGCTCAGAGCTTTTGAAACATCTAACCATTAGACTTGATCAGCTTTTTATATTTTGTGCATTTGGCTCAAACATTCACACTTCTGCTTCATCACTTGGATGAATAAATCCCACAATATGCTCCAGTCTGTGAGGACCAGTGTAATTTTAAGGCCAGCCTCTCTCTAATAGAGATCATGTTATTTTTACTCTTCAGCATGAAGCCTGGGATTTCTTGCAAATGAAATGCATCTTAGTAGTAATTTAAATACAGTAAAACTCTGTGATTTCAAGTGACTTGTAAAGGCCAATATGCTACCAGCACTAGACTGTGTTTGAAAGTAATGAGAACCAGCAATCTCAGAACACTTAATGAGATACCATGTTTGCATATTTAGATGCACACAAAATCTACAATTATAAGAATGTGAGACTCTGTGAATCCTTCTAAAAAAAAATAGTAAATATGGTGATCCTAGACATCTAGCCTGTGTGCAGTAAAGCCTCTGAACCAAGAGTGTGATAGGATGCAATGTGAAAGAAGTTTCTTTGCAAAGTGGGAAGTAGCCTCAGTGATCTCAAATGCATATGTTAATAGTAACTTTTAAAAATTATTGGTGAATTTCCCTGGAAATTAATACCTACTGATATATTTTTTTTAAATGGCTTTATGATTGGCATCAGCAGAGAACCATTTTGTGGCTTATCTTATTCAGAAATATTACTAAAATACAAAACTATGCTTTAGAAATCTGAAAGTACAAGAAAAAATGTCAATCCTGTTTTTCATGAGCTTTGAACTGCTGGTCGTGGTCTTGAAGAGATATAAACTGCATTTTTTCATTTTTCCTTGTTTCAATGCCTTGGATTCTGCAACTAGGATTAGTGGAACTTCACTGTCCTCTAGCTCATCTTGTGAGCAAATGGTTAACAAAAATCCCCATTTCAATATGCATGGTCCTGAAGCTGCATGTGTTGCTCATCTGAAAGACATGATTAAAAAAATAAAAAAGTAGAAACTAGCTGCTTAAAAGCTATGGATATAACTGACTAAATACAGAGAAAGATACCTTAATTTAGGTGTGCCATATTTATGCTTGTTTTTGACCTGAGAAACAGCCTTTTTTAAGTGGGTTTGTTGTTTGTTTGGTTGTGGTTTTTATTGTTCAGAGCAAGCACTATTTGCCCAGTATGTGCTGCTATTTCCTATCTCGTCTGAGTCCAGGAAGAACAGCAGCTTATTCCTGTTCAAATCAGCGAGGAATTAAGTAATTGCAAAAGTCACAAATTTACATCACTGCTGTGGGTGTTGATAACTTATGTCAAGTCTTTATATACCATTGCGTGGTTCTTAAATAGGCTGTGTTTGCTGTGAAGCTTAGCAAACCACCCTGTGACCTTTTGTTCGTACTTGTGTGTGCATAATAGAAGAAGGTTCCTATGTTGCTCTTAAAGTCTACATTTGCATAATTTCACATTTCTCAGTGAGAGCTCTGTCAGCTTAGTGGGTACAAAATCTCCCTTTTCACTTCTTTGAGTTGAAGTATTTCATGGGTATCAAAAATAATGGTGTTAGCCATCAATTTCATTCCTATGGATCATCCTAGATAAAAAACATAAATTACATTTTAGGTTTGTAAAGTCTACATTACATTAAAGTTTTAGGTGATTACCACAGAACATGCACATAAAAGGTAGCCTTAGAGCAAAAATCAGCCTATTGCCTGAGAAAAGCTCTGATTTCTATTCCTTTCCCTCCCCCTCCCACATAAGCCACTTCTCCCCATATGTTAGAAAGCTGAATCCTTTCTTCAAGAAATGGAACTAATCATATCCCTTCCAGCTCCACTGTATCTTCCCAAAGGCTATTCGTCTTTAGTTTCTCCTGGCTCCTCTTCTCTCCTTCCCAGAGCTGAATGCTTTCTGGAGTGTAGGAATGTCTTTCTAACTTATCCAGACGCTACTTTTCTTTTTCTTTTTTCTTTTTTCTTTTTTCTCTTTTTTTTTTTTTCCCTTCTCCAAGCGTGCTTCAGACAGATGTAGAAATGAATCCATTGTAGGGAAGAATAAGCAAATATCCAGTGTTTCTATGCATGTTTTTAGTTTTACACTATGGTTAAATATGCTTCAGGCTTTCCTCAGTTTCTCATAGTGGCTGGTGACACAACGTTTAGCCAGTTAGCATAGATTAGCTGAGAGGTTCCCATGGCTGAAATAAAAATAAATTCATTTCCTGTAACCCAAAATAGTCTTCAGTCTTACCTGTCTCTTCGCTTAGCAGTAAAACTTAATGTGATTGGTGTTTTTTAAAGTAGCTTTGTTAGCACCAGAGTTATCACCTGCTGAAACGAACTATGTTAACATCACAGACTGTGCTTTCTGAGCCTCTGCAGGCTTGGGGAAGTGTTTGCGCTTTAGCTTATGGGGTGACTTCATCATAAGGCTGAAGTGCCCTCTGAGGCAGGTAAGCACCGAACTTTGCATACCATTTTGAAAGGGACAAGGGGTAAGAGCCAGGAGAACAAGGCTTTCTTCCTGCCAGCTGACAGAAAATAAGACACACAGGCAAAGCAGTGTGAAATATATTTTGGTCACTGAATAGGTGGAGAGAAACCAAGAGAAAAATAACTGTTTATCAAGTGAGAGAAAACAATACATTTCAGTAATTCTGTAGGTATTATGCCTATTAAGGCAATTCTAGTTGAACAACATTTCAAAGTTACCTGTAGATTGCAAAGCACTTTCTAAGAGTGGGTAGATACCATTTTCCTGCCTGGGCTGAGGAGTGAAGGCATAAAAGTGAAGTGACTCTTTCTGGGCCCTCATTGCATGGTCTCATTTTCTAGGTTCTGATTGGAGGACATAGAAGATGCTCTGAAGGACCGTATCTCACTTTTTTCCCCTCTTTCTGTTAGTTTCTTACTGGTTGGAATTTTAAGGTATCTTTACAAATATGTTTTCTTGCATGACTTCACTTGTTCCACATGTATCAGAGGCAAGAGAGGCTTTTCTCAAATTGTAGATATAGAGCTGTACGGTTTAAGCAAGTAACATATTTCTTCTGCTTGAAAAATAGCATCTTCCCATTGATCCTCCTACCATTACTTTTTTTGTTCCTCCTATTATCACTTTTTTTTTTCAGGGTTTAGCACATTCTATGAGAAAAGTAGCTAGAAAGTTCTCCAGCGCCTTCTTGTCTGAGGAGACTGATAGGATTTTACCCCATTCTTTCTTTTTCCAGTGTGATTTCAGTTCAGTCTCTAAGTACAGTGGCAGGAGTGAAACACCATGGGTATGTTTAGAGGCTGTCTTTTAAAATTTGGTTTGTAAAACTTGTTTATTGCTACTGCTGTACTGGAACATTGGTTAACATCCGACACTTATTTTTCCTATCCAAGTTCTTGAGGGTAGATGTATCTCTGACATTGTGAGTCTGCTGTGATTGGGATACTCAAGTCTCTCCTTTTAAGAAAGGATTTTCTTAGGGCTGATCCAGGATGCTGGGCTATGTTTCTTCAGGGTCTGAGGATGAAATTAACCTAAGCAGTGAGCAACAACAGTATTTCCTCTCCCCGCCCCGCTTCACTTTATGTTTGGCTAAAGGAGAGCTTTCAGTAGTAAGTTATTTCCAGTAACTTTAACATTTAAATATTCTTCTCCCTTTCATTTGGCTCTGAGAGACAATTGTTGTACTGCCTGCTCCAAAAAGAGCAGAACACATATTTAGAAGAATATTATCTGCTTGTTCCTTTGCCCTTTCTTGCTAAGCAACAAAATCCTCCTGAAGTGCCCACATTGGTCTAAAAAATAAAAGCGAACTTTGCCTTTTCCTAAATCAACTGTATAGCCCAGTGACAATTCCTCTTTTCACTGCAATCTAAAGAAACATTTCACATTGTAACTTCTCAAAAAAGAACACCCAAAGGGATTGGTGGGATAGACTGTGGTCTGGGCAGGTAATCTTGCATCTTCTGAATTGAATATTAATTGTTGCTGCTAGAGACCATATTCAGTCTTTCTTTTGTCCACACATAAATGTTTATTTGGTGCTTTGTTTCAGGATTGCCTTTTGACGGTAGCATCAGATGGACTGTTTAACTTTTTATCAAGCAGAAGAAAACATGTAGTAATTGCCATATTGGATTGTGCTTGTGGTCTGTCTAATGTACTGTCATTTCTCTGATGGCCATACCAGATGCTTGAGATGAGGATGGTAGACCCCATAGGAATTAAAGGCTTCTATGAAAATTTCATTCTAATCCCTTCTAATGAGAAATTGAGCTAAAACTGAAGCAGGAGGTTTTATCCTTTCCAGGAGTCATCTTAGGTTGGTGAATATAACTCCTCAAAATAGTCTTATCTGTGTCTAGATTTGATCTGCCTTTGGATGGTAGTTTGTGGTGTTGTGTGTATTGTGTGTGAGGTGGTTTTTTTTTTTTTGTGGCAATGAATTTCAGAGCCTACTGCATGAATTGTGGTAAACTCAGGGTAAATTCTTCTAATGTAGTTGAATGTTCCCTTTAATCTTGAACCAGTCTTCTCAACTATTTTCCAAACGTCATGGCTTCACAGAATTAAATAACAATATAGAGACCAGCTACTGTTTCCATGTTTTGTGACTGAAGATAGTCTAATAACTGCCTTATAATTTTTTTTTGTGTGTACAGTCTGAGAGGCTGAGCATCTGCCCCACATCTATCTCTTCAAGATCATACTTCTCGAGGTATTTCAGGCTAGGTAACCCAAATCAGTGGCATCAAAACCTCCACTGATTTGTTTGACTTCTGTAGTCAGCATTGGTTTAATCAGGATCTCAGGTTATTTTAGACTTGGATGCTATATTAGAGCTAAAAAAGGGGTTTTTTGGTACTTGTTTAGCTAAGGCATGGATTGATAAGCACACCATATCTGAAGATGTATCCAGTTGCTTCAGTGCCTGTGGCATGCAATTAGATGCCTTTATTCCCCTCTGAAATCTGGGATATAGTTGCCAGTAAGGAGGATCTTTCATAATACAGGCTTGTGTATTGTGTCTAACTCATCATTCCTAGCAGTGGGTAACCTGCTTTTACATATCTGTAGTATGTCCCTCATGACTTGTATTTGGGGATGTGAGGGTGCAACCTTCTTGGAGAGAGAAGCAATAGTCTGATTTCAGTTGCACCTGTGTAAATCTGGATTTTTCTCTCCTCTGTTCTCAAAGAAAATGCTTTGTATTAACCTAGACGTATTTGGGACTGTAACTAAAGTGTTGGCTGTGTAATGTTTGAATACCTGGCGGGTTGGATCTTGCTGGAATCTGCCCCCTCCCCTGGGACTGGAAGTGCCCCCATGTGCCTGGAGAAGTCAGATGCTAGAAAAATATCTGTATTTGCAAGAACTATTTGCTCAGATAGGGCTTTGACTGACACCAGTATCAGCAGCATGCGTATGCTGGTTGGGAACCTAATGAGCAGAAGATAGTGACTTTAGAGGATTGGAGGGAGTTTATTCAAGAGACTGCAAATCTCTGCCAAATGGCTTGTCTCTAAAGAAACAGATCTGTAAATTCCTTAATTACAGTAATCATCTCTTGAGTTTATCCTAGAGCTCTACACAAAGAAAACTTGACCATGATTATTGAAAGTGTGAATGCTATTAGTCACCTACCACTTCCAGTTTCTGGATTACACTTTATTTTTTTGTTAAATCCAGGCTATCTCTGTACATAATTAAAAAGCACATTCTTTATCCACCAATTAAATTGTATTAAGTATTAAACTGGACTGAATTTATTAATTTCAAGACCAGGGTATATCTTGGTACTGTTAAAAAGCCATGTTTATTAGGATAAGCCTTTCTGTTAACATTAGCACTGAAATGATATTACAAAGAAACCTTGGTACACAAATTCATGGAATGTCCCCAGCCTCTTGTGGAAGTATCCGACTGACTTCCACTCCTAGACATCCTTATTTTTCCCCTGCTTTTAAATTCCTTCATGTTGGTTTCAGTGTCATTGATTAAATGCATTAATCATTTGAATGATGGCACTGTATGAAGCCTACATCTCTGTTACACAAGATCCTCTGTGGACACGGGTTAAAAAACAGCCACCACCACCAAACAAAAAAAGCCCCAAACCTAAGCCTGAACAGTACTTCAGGTTTTAGCGGCTGCAATGTGAGTGTGATGAGTAATAAAAATACACACAGATGTAAGATTTACACTTCCCATAGCCTCAAAGTTGTGGTGTTTTTTTTTGTTTATTTTTTGGTGATGGTTGTGGCAGAGGAGGGCTTTAAGAATCAATTTGGAAGAGAAAAATCACAGAGCTTTATTGGATGGTTGAAGGTAACTTTCATTTGACAGAACAGTTCTGTGTTTGCAGTAACACCTCAAAGAGTAAAACACGTATTCAGCTCTTCTTTTATTCTTATTTTTTCAAGATGTGCTTTGGTGGTGGTGGCGGCCTCCTTGTTCACAAATCAAGGATAAATAAGTTTAAATGTCTTAAGCTCGTGTATTGAAATGCTTGGGAGGCAAATACTGCGGAGGAGTTTTGAAGTCTGGACAACTATTATTATTGCAAGCTGCTTTTTTTTTTGCTTGCTTCAGAAATACGTTTATGTGTAGTCATTCTTTTCTGCACTGGAATTTTCTTTGTGGCTGAATATTAACAAATACATTCTAGAAAACCAATTCAGCGTACTAGTGTACGGCTATGTAAGTGTATATTTAAAATGGAAAAAAAGCAACAAATGCCCTTTCACAAAACAAATAGAAACCCACAAAACCAAACAGAACAACAACAAAACCCTCCAAAACAATAAAAAAAAAATCCTTTCCCGGTCTTTTTTTTTTTCTAATATAAATAAGGAAGTGCAAAGATACTGAAAACACTTGACAGGAACTTAGCAGCCCCAGTGTTTTTCAGAAGACTTTTTATAATACAGCGTTTGGAAACATAAGTGCTAGTTACTGGAGAATGTTTAAGCTATCCCAGAAATGTGTGTATGTCTTGTTCAAACAAGAAAGCTGCCCTGGTTAAACTGGTTGAGAAGCAGATTAGTTGAGGCAAGTCCTGTTTGGACAACCCATTCATAATTGTCCAGCAGTTAGGTTTAACTTAATTGACTTAACCTGTACTAAAATGAGCTTGTTAAAACCAGAGCATTGTCTTGGAACTAATTTTGGCAACAACTGAAATTGTTATGGTCCTTGAGCAATCAGTGCTGCTTTCTCTGTAGATCCTGCCGAAGAGGGAGATTTTGTTTAGTTTTGGTCACAAAGCTGGGAGCTTAAATTTTCCTAGGTTCTGGTGGTTGCCTTAAAGAAAGGTTTGTTATCTTTGATTGGAATCTACGTGCTTTTATAAAGTTTTACTATCTGTAAGCTTTGCGATTATAGAAAAAAAACCTTTTCATCCTGTATACTTCAGCTACTCTAAGACATAAAATTTTAAATTTGCTTTCAAATGTTTTATTTTTGTACCTTAAGAAATTACTGCATCTACTAGAAGAATAATTTTATTGAAGCAATGGTGCATTCTTAGACAAAATATTTCTCTGGATTTGGATCTAAACTTCTGGGAAAGCCTTAGGAATAAATAGATTTTTCTCAACTTCTAAAATAAACACACACCCCAAAACTGTGAGAAACACCTTTCCTAGAAAGACTTCTCTAACATTTTTGGTTCATGCTCACTTTCTCGTTAGACTAGTTGTTTTTCAACCTGATTGCAAGACAAATTAGAAAAGTATCTTACAAAAAATGATGAAACTCCAGGTCTTCCCTTTAAAGGTTACATTGCTGTGGGGCTGTTTGGTCCATGAGAGGAAGCAAAGTTCCACCACACTGAAATACAGCAAGCTCACAACAACCTTCAGCTGCCGTTCTACTTTACGCCTGGGCAGGTGCTTGGTGCACATTTTGACAGCGCACAGATGCAGATGGAAGTGGGACAAAAAAACTGGGCAGAAAACCCCAAGCTGTGGAAATGAAGATGCAGGGTGAGGAGGCTGAAAGCATATTGAACTTGTTCTTGACTGAGTCTTCAAATCCCAAAATGGTCCTACAGGTGTCGGGATCTGGGCAGGTCTAATATAGTCACTGGCCAGCACAAAAGCGAGATGAGCACGTCCGTGCCTGGTACCTTACTGGTGAAGGTCAAAGGCCTTGTGCAAATTCTAAAGTGACTTTACTGAATTCTTGCTGACCTACTCCTACACATAATGCTGCCAAAGGTCCCCCTGTTTTCAAAAACTTCTGCGTGGGCTTTCCAGTGTCACAACCAGGAGTAAATTGTGATGGGGGACAAACTGGTGGGCTGGGAGCTCTTCTCAGTCAGGTTAAGGATTTACTAGATTATTGGTTTGAATGCCCTCTTAATGTAGACTTGTTTGTAATGGTGGACATGCTATTCCTTTCCTCCTGTAAGCCTCTAATATTAGTGGGCTTTTGTTACAAAAGAGTAAGTTTTACAGATGAGCTTTAGTAGGCCAAAGAACATTTGGACCATATTGTGCCCTCTCTGCTGTGTTGTTTATGGTGCAAAATTTATACCTGTTCTGAATCCACTGTGACCACGCGGCTCTGTGTACCTGACTAAGCAGCCATCGGTGTACAGATTTCCTATTTTTAATTGAGTATGGACCATACTACACACAGTTTTGAGAAACACATCTTTAATTTCATTTTCAGTAATTCAGCTTCAATGTTTGTGGAGCACCAGGAGCCATACCCTGTAATTCTAGAAAACTGCAGGAATCTCCAGACATTTCAAAACACCAACCATCTCCAGCATTTGCAACCCCACTTGAGCCAGAAACAATAGATGAGCTCTGCTTCCAAGTTTGCCCATTTTTTATTTTTCCTTGCTGGTGGGGTACTGCAGATTTTAGTAGTAATGACTTTCATATGAAATAACATTTAAGTAATTATCAAAAATTATTTGCAGAAACTGTCTAAAGCTGTAAAGTTAAACCAACAAATGCATTTCGATAAAAACCAGTTGTGTTGTATCAAAGGAACTGTCTTTTTCACAGCATACTTGCAGCTGACAATTCCTGCATATACAGAAAAACAGCTATTGAAGAAGGGATTGCTGTCAGCTTTTGCAAAGGCTAGCATAACACAGGATGTGAAGACTGGATATTTTCTATATGGGGCTTCAGAGAGAATACTTAACCATTTTGATGAGTCTCTTGGACACCTGGCATAGGTTTTTACTTGTGAGCAAGAGGCATCAATGAAGAATTTGTATAAATACCAGAAAAAACCCAAACCCACCTCTTATTTGCTCAGGATTGTTCACATCAAAGAAACCCATCATTTTCTTCCATGCAAATGCTGTGTGGATTGCTTCACCCAGGCCTGGAAAGCAGCCAGGCTGCATAGCATGACAGCTACTCAGCAGTCCACAGCAATGCTATACGCCACGAAGAAGCAGGAATGGATTGCTGGTTTTAAATCCGATACACATTCGCAACAAACATTCAGAAAGCACTTTATTTCTGTATTTTGAGCATGTTTTCTCTAATGTGCAGTTTCATGGGCCTTATGGTATGGTCTCAGTTCTCAATTTTTTTTTCTCAGGCTCAATGTAAATTAAATATTCCTACAGAACTGTGCAACTACTCCATCTCTTCACGGCTGCAAAATGGCATCCTACCTTTGCAACTGGTGCTGAAGAGTCATCTCAGCTCATTTATTAGACATTAAGTTGTATTCTAACCAAGCTAAGGTTTTTCTTGGGTTTGGGGGTTTCTCAAAATATCTCTAGCAGTTCTTAAAAACTCTTGTTCTGCCATGCATGACTTTTCAGATCTTCACATTGAAGAAAATCACTTAATTCTTCCAACCTGAAGTCCTTCTCTAATGCAGCTCTGTACCTTTCCAGGTGCTTAAGATCCAACCCTCTAAGTCACTGTTAATTTCAAAATAACTGTTCTTAGAAATAAAAATTCTACTGCTGAAAGTATTCTGTGGTTGTCCTGCTGCATTTTCCAGCTGGCTTGAGGCAACAGATGTTCTGACTTTCCAAATAAATGAATCTCTGCTCTAATGGAGTCCATGTCCCTCATGGAACCTAGTGTAGAAGCATTAAATAATCTCCATAGAAGTTCTTTCCACTTGTCATTAGTGAGCAAACCTGAAATTAACAGGTAGGGTGGCTTCACTGTTTATATTTTATGTAAGAAAAAGTGACTAGAACCAAGGAATTAAGTGAAATAAAAATGTAAACAGTGTCCTACTATTTTTTTCCTAGTGAAAAGAAAGCTCTCTTTCAGATGAGGAAAAGTCATTTAACGAGGTACTTGCCTCCAGAACTTGAAGACAGAGCCTCTCAGTTTATTTTTAGACTTCCATGTTTAAATATATACCATAACCTCTGTTACAGAGTTACATTTATGCATCTTTGGAATACTCAGGTACAAAAAGTCAAAAAAAAAAAAAATTCTGCAAGACAGCAGATGCAAAACATTCTTTTTCAAAGAAGTGTCAAAAGGTGGGTGACCTCCCCCTCATCATGAGCTGCTAGTTTGCTCCTTGCTTTCCGCGTATTAGAGTATTTACACAATGCAAAGAGATTAATGCACCATGTTCTGTAGAGCTTTTGCAGACTATAATTGTAGCAGGAGTTGGGTTTGGGAGGGTGCTGGGGTGATGGTCTCTTCAGAAATGCTGCTTTTGGGTTACAGTAAAATCAGATGGTCGAGATTTAATTTTTACACTGTGTGCAAAGAAACATGCCTGGCAGCACAATTTTAATGTGTTGAACTTGCCATAGCAAAGAGTTTCACCAACTGGAAATATAGAACTTTTGCAGGTATTGTATCTGTCTATCATTTCTCAAGACTTGAATTTATCTGGATTTTCCACAACTGTACGAACACTTTGTTCTGTACACCTAAAAACAACTTCGTATTTAAAAGTTTCTCAATGATTTGGAAATCCAGATGTGTTAAAGCAAGCATATACCTTGTGTTTGCAATCAATGTTTTGTCAAAAATGTACTTTAACATGTAAGCCTCTACTTTTGGCTGTGAAAACTTCCCGGTGACCACATGTAGAATTGTCAGGCAACAGGCTGAAAAGCAAACAGAAGAGATTGGTTTTGCAAGACAGTGTCTGACTGGGTTGTGGAGCTCCTTGACATGGGACTATGCAGAGGATGCTCTGAGAGATATTTGATGTATCAATAAAAGGTAGAGAAACTGCTAGCTGTGGTGGCTGGGATAAAACATGTTATATGCTCCTGGAAATGTTGAAGGTACTGGTACATATGCAGGGAAAAGTTCCTCTCTTCGGCACCTTTTTTATGACATCCTTTTTGCCTGGTCCTGCACTTTACTGTTAGTTTTGCTAGACCTTTGATTTGGGCTGGCCGCTCTTACTTTCTCAGGTTTGGATTGGTACATGTATAACTGCCTCGGACAAAAGGCTAATGCTGTCTCTACATCCTGAAGCCGCAAAGATCAGGATTTTTGCCTTTGTTTTGCTGTCATTGTAACAAGAGCTTGTAAGATACACAGTATATTTTGGGGACATAATACAAGAACGAAAGGGGTCTGGAGAATTAACTGATTTTCAGTCACTTATGTTGACAAGGTTGCTGTGGCATTAGGATTCAGGGAAACCAGAAGGGAATTCCTCTCATGCCAGCAAGGGAAGCACATCAAATATTGCTACTCGGCTGTGTCTCATGGCTTTTGTCTGTTTTATGCTGTTCTCACTAGAAATGGTCACTCTGTTTTTTGTTGAGAAGCAGAACACTGGTAGCAATTACAAGGCAGCTTTTTTAACAGCTCGCTTCCAATCTTTACTGTTTGCTGTCAATGGCACCCATGTTGCTAACAAACTAAATCAGCCAGGCTTCTACAGATACATTTTTCCTCTCTGTGTGTATAGTGATTGGAAGACTGCATGTTTTAGAAAGCACTGAACTGCTTTACTTTTTAAAGTTAGTTTGCTTGACAGAGTCCTTACTTAGTCTTATTCTGCATTACCTTTCATATCCATTGTGTCTCTGTGTCCCTCATCTTTGACAGGGAACTTGCCAAGTTGTGTCCCTAACAGGCGTTTTTGCTAACGTGTAGTTCAAGGCTGCAGTGTGTTTTCCAAGGTGAGTTAGCATTGCTTGTGCAGCCCAGGATGTGTTTTCCTCTAATGTTCTGCTGCAAATCCTGCTCAGGAGAGGCTTGATAATCTCGTTTCCCAGAGCTTCCTTCTCCTGTAAAGGCTGATTTTAGAAGGTTGATGCATTTAATTGTTTTGCAATTATGAGTTTTAAATTATGTTAAATGATGCCATTTTAAAAACTACTAATATACTTGCCGTCTACAGATATTTGGTAGATCAAAGTGCCTCACAGAGGCACAGATAATGTAAAATTATTGTGCTCCAGACAGACTGTGCTAACTGAACACTGCTGGACTTCACAGGCCAATTCTGTCAGCCTGGATCCACAGGCTGTAGGTTTAGAGAGCTGGACTGGGTTCAGAGGACTGATGGGTGTTATGGTTTTGGATATTTTTAGCAGTCTATGTGTCATCCTAATTGATGGGCATAGAATGGCATTATATATTGAGCTTGATTCCTGGGGTATATTTGGCTTATTTAACAATGCTATCTTTAGAATGCCATCAACATGCTAATCCTCATTAGTGGTATGAACAGCCTATCTTGGTGTCGTTTAACTAGATGAATTGGTACTGCTAGATGAGGGTGCTCTAGTGTTGTATTTTTTTTTTCTTTTAAGTTTGGTATAACAGATATTTAAAGTATGATAAAGCTAAGAATTTTTATTTGTATTTTTTTAAGACTGTTATAAAACAGGTGATTTTTTTTTCTTGGTCACAATTCTAAATCTGTCTACTTACTATCTGTGCACTTCTGAGCTCTCAATTTGCAACTATGAATTTGGTTCTGCCTGAATATTATGTAGCTATGGGAGTAGCTTGATGTGTTGGGCTACAAGCACTTCAAGGAACCAGAATAAGTTCTGTTGCTCGTCAAGGTCGTTGTAACAGTTTGCAAAATGTGGCATGAAGAGTTCTGCCTAAACTAAGTCATAGAAATATCTTTCCTCTGGTGGTTAAACTCTGGTTACTTAGGTAAACCTAAGGATGGGTATGGTGGTCTTCACGAAAGATACATTTGGGACCTTGTGATGTCTCTGATTTTGCTGAGCTGCAGATAAGCAGAATTAAAAGAAACAGTGTAAATGTGAAGTTGCTTTCCCTGTGGTGTACCCTGCCTGCTTTCTCAACAAGTGCACCCTGAGCTCGTACCAAGGTCTTCTATTTCTTTGCTAGTCATTTTCTAAGTTATCAAGTTCAGTTCATGTTTTCACTGTTCAGCTGATGTTTGGAGGAATGTCCTACAAGTGCTCCAAGATCTTTTTGACTCATAGTAATGAATGTAAAGCTCGTCTTGAAGTAGGTATTTTGTCATTTTTGCTACTTATTGTTTTCTGGGCTATTTACTGATATAATATGCATAACATTTTGTATATTTTATATATATCTTTTAGGATTCTACAGTGAAAGCTGATTAGTAATCTATTTCTCCCACCTCGATTTTCTTTAAAAAAAATTAATATATTAGAGTCTATAAGATGATCTTCTTTTTAGTTCTCTAATAGTGTGGCTTTTCACAGGGTCTTGTAAGGGATGTTACTGACCAGGGGCACAAGTCAGTGTAGTTACACACACAATTTACCTGCAGGTGTATGAGCAGGGGAATCTGTCACAGTGAAGTTAGTTATTTTGGTTTTCATTTACCTGTGCCCTTTCACCTACAACATTTGGTCTAAATCACTTCAGTGTGGCACTGCTATTCTCACTGAGGTAAATGGCAAACGCAGATGAATTCAGGATTTCATCCTGAGACCTATGGAGTACCAAGATAGTCAGGCCAGGACTGTGCTGAACATCCCTTCACATGGGAGAGGAAAGCAGGAGAAATATGATGGGCTCATGGTGGCATTGACCTTGGTAAGGTCTTTCTTTCTTCTTTGCTCTGCAAAAAGGTGCATGAGAAATTAGTAAGTCTTAAAAACTTGTTATAGGGAACTGACCGAAAGTGTGGGCAAGGTGCTACTTACTTGCGTTATCCCAGACACTTTCATTAAAACCTTTGTTTAAAGGGATAATAAACACACCTGGGTGGTGTTGTGGATTTTTTTTTTTAGTTATAGAATTTGGATTGCTTTCTTTTGTAATCAAATAGAAAGGTGTGACAGTGGAAGAACCATGGTGATGTTAAATGCTGCCATTGAGTTGATTAAAAATGTGACTGAGCAACTTGTGTGGCCAGTAGAAACTGTGCGTGATATAGTCTAACGTATTTGCATATGCAAGCAAGAAAATGCTTGAGAAATGAATTTGAAAAAGAAGTGGAAAAAGACATTTAAGGATGTTGTAGCATAATCTAGGTTGAAAGGGATCTCTGAAAGTTATCTGGTCCAATCCTACTGTGAAGCAAGGCCAACTGTGGTTCTTGAAGCATTTCTCATAGTGGTGTTTACAGTAACCTGCCACATAAGAGAAAACAATGGTTTTAATTTTAGTAATTCCAGGATAACTGGTAGAAATGGACCTAGTAAAAATAACATCTATTCATTTGGGCAATGTCTAATTTTAATCTGACAACTAACACTATGGTATGGCAAAGAGTCCAAAAGTAGAATAATTGAAGTGCAATTGTAGTGCTATTCCACATCTTTTCACTATTTCAGTGTAACCTTTTAACATTGTATTTTTAATTTTTTTAAATGAAATAGCCTTTAAACTGCCTAATAAGGCCAGAGCCAATGGAATGTTTTGAAAGGGAAGAATATGTTTTGGCAATTCTGCTTGATCCATGTCAGAATATTTAGAATCTGATCCAGGTTAGAATTGAAACCATATCCCCCTACTACCATGAAGTTATATATTGTTAAGGGCTGCTTCCAAAAGCAGAATGCCTATATCTGTTTTTGCTCTCTTTGTCCTGAATGCTTAAACAAGCTAAGTAGGTTTTCTGTGTGAAAAATAAGATAGGATCCTTCCAAATACAAGTCAAAGATGATCACATGGATAACTTTGCTTGATGTAATTTTTTGGGAGCATCCTAAAGGAAAAGGGATGGGGAAGGGAGGAATAATTGCGCTGTTAAAATGTTTGATTTCAGTGATAGCAGCTCAAAATGCTAATGAATGGGACATTTGTTCTAATGTCACTTGAAGAAATTAAGTATATTTGACCTTTCTGACAATCAAAAAAAGAGAAGAAATATAGAACCTGTCTCTGGGATTGTGTGTTTACATAATAAAATATTTCTAGGGCTGAACATCAAAACAGGCATGTTGAATGTCTGTCTGGAGCAAACGACCTTGTCCTCAGAGATATTTTATTTTTTTTTCATTACAAAGGCTATATGTTAGTTTTTGAAATAAAAAGTGGGACACTGCCATGTCTGTTGTTGTTGCCAAGTATTTACATCGACCTGTTTCCATCGCTTACTCAGAACACATTTTCAGTCTGGCTGAGCACAGTGCAGATGTGGAGCAGTTGGATGTTCTTAAAAGTGGTGTGGTTTTCTTTTTTTTTTTTTTTTTTTAAAGACACTGCTATTAGGCTCATACAGACCCTGACACAGATGACAAGAAGTGGGATGTGCTGACAGTTGAAAGTGAGAGCCTATGGCATTGTGAGGAGACATTGCGAGTATGAATCCCAAGGCACTGGAGTAGCCATTAAGAGTCTCGAATATACTCAGTGAGAGAAGGAACTAAATAAAAGCCAAGGCAAGATACTCAGCTGCAAAAACTGTTTTTCTCTGCTTTATGATTTTATTGTTAAAAAGAGTTTTAGTTTGTCTTCCTGCTCCCAGACAGCTCCTGCATATGACAAAACAAAATTGTTATGGAGAGAGAAGTGGGAAAAGGTTGTGGGGTGACGTGGTTTTGGTGTTAGGAATGCAGGTCTCTCTCTCCTTGATCTGCAGACCTGCCCCTTTAAAACATACAAAATCCGTGGAGGCACATGGCACTGGAAGCTCTTGAATCACTGTAGGACAGACATCCCTTTCCTGAAGCAATGAAGATGTTCTAAAAGACTAGTTTGTGGGTTTTTTTTAAACAATGGACTTTAAAACAAGTTTTAGTATTCACTTTCATATTCTACGGAGCCTGAGACAACCTGATGCGAGGTGCTGTGTCAATGACTGAGGCAGCTACAGTATGAACTTACAACTGATCTAGATATGGCAGAGTCGGAAAATGTTATCATCTGCGTTTTGCTTATGAGCAATCAAAGAGGCCCAAAAAAGCGGAGTGATGTTCTCAAGGTCACACAGGAAGTCTCTGGCAGAGACAGAAATTGAATGCAGGTTTCCCAAATCCTGATCCAGCGCCTTAAGAGATCTAAAAATCAGATATTCATACCAATCACACTGACTGAATTTTCCTAACCTAATAACGTTCCTTTCAAAAGTGCCGTAGGCTGTGTAACAGGAGGTTTCTTTCTTTTTGGGGTTGCACTGCATTAAAGTCTATGATGTTGCAAGTCATAGTTCACTTTTTATGGTGTTGCATAAACTAAGGGTGCTACCTCAATGATTATGCAGTGAAAGTAATGACAGTTTGGCTTCAAATGGCCAGCTTTTTATTATGGAGGTCTTTGGCCTCTGACTGCAAAGAAAGTCATGTTGGGACAACGAGTTAGTTTATAACTGACTTCTAGATAGGAAAATTGATGCTAAGATAGAGCTAGGCTGGGAGAATATTACAGTTTCCTACTTAGTCTCTTAATATTTTCAAGGGCCTTTGTTAGTAAGGCTATTGTGAGTTGTCCACTGGCAGAATCCATCATCTGAGCTATCCTCTTCCTGATTCCATGGCTTACTATGAAACAGTCTCTTGAGTACCAAATGCTCTTTAATAAGAAGCATCTTTCAAGCTGATGGTGATTGGCGTTAGGCCACATTTGCCCCTCCTAGGTGTTTCTATCTCCAGTATTTTGTTTTCATTGGGTTTTATTGGCTTAGATATTTCTCACTTTAAAATTCTCCAATAATTTCAGCTCTCCTGTGATCCTGCCAGCCTTTTTCTACTAAAAACCAAGCTAAATCACTTGGCAGATTTCCCCAAATGCTCAGGTCCTGCTAATATACCCCAGCTCCGATGCACAACACAGCAAGAGTGACTTTTTCAAGTCATGGTTTTTCTTCATCTTTTAGAGCCATCTTCTGAGTCAGTTGCTTCAGGTGGGGTGTTTGAAGTGCTCTAAGCTTTGACTTCCTTTGGAGCAGAATAAGAGTGACTTTTTTTTTTAAATCTTGCTTTTGTCTTTCATTCAACTGGAAAAAGCTGCAGAATATCTGCAGGAGATAGTGAAATGCAATTTGGACTGTAGGTGTGCAAAGCTTTTAGTGCCCCCCTTCACATATATGAGTAGTGAGGTTGATTATAGGGGCTAGAAGAAGTTCTTATTTGCATCTGTTTCAGTATAGTGAAGTAGGTTGCAATTAATTAGGAAGTTTCTGGTGTGGTAAAAATCATCGTTTAGGAGGAATGCAAACACATGATTTCCAAAGAGAAATTCAATTCCATATGGGTTGCGCCCTCTCCCAGCTAGGAATTAATTGCAACTTTAAAAGAAGATTTGATTATGTCTGTTTGGAAAAAAAATAAAATTAAAAAAAAAAGGCAACAAAATCCCAGCTCTCTCCTCTCTCTGCCATACGTAGCCACATTTTCAATACTGAAGAAATTTAAATGATTTTAAATTAAACTTTTATTTCATTACTTTGCTCAAGTTGAGAGAGTCCTTTGATCAATGTTTGAGTTGTAATTTATTAGAGTAAAGGGAAGAGGATAACCTTCAGACATCTTCTGTGGTAAAGCACTGATGCTGGAAATGTTAAATGTTTGCAGACTGAGAGCATGCTTGGCTGGGAAGGCCAAAAAAGAATAAACAAAATGTGACATGTTTTATTTTGTTATTTATCCCCTAGTAAAAATACAAAACAAAAGTAAATATAAATCATATCTTATTCAAAACATTGGCATGAGTTGTCTGGAATGCACCTCCTTGGTGGTGTCCTGCCATACCATATATGATGTCAAACCAGATGCAGTTAGCTTTAAGGTTGTCAGTACAGCAATTTTGTTAAATCCTTCTAGCTTCTTAATATATACATTGTAAATCCCGCGAAGGACACTCGTATATCCTTATTGACACATGTCATAGACTGTGGTTCTGCTGCAGTTCTGCAGATTAGTGGCTCTGGTTATACTTTCCATAGCTTGGTACTTGTTTTCTAAGGTGTTTCATCTAATTCACTCAAGATTGCTTCTTTCAGCTGTGGCATAAATCTGAACACCTAAATCCATAATTTGTTGGCTGCTGGTGCTGACAGTGTAATTAGGAACAAGAGCATTCAGATTTGCATTTCTAATCCATTGTGGGGGCACAAATTAAACCAGCTGAAAACATCATGTGCAAACGATGTGTTAGCTGACAGGGCAAGTAAGTGTAAGGAAAATGAGCAGTATGCAACACGATAGTATGGATCTTGGTGAAACACTTTCTGTGAGCTGTAAAAATAACTCTTGTGGATAGCATGACCTTTCCACTAAAGTCTAATGAATGAACTTGGATGAGAATAGCTGGCCTGCTCCCAGGTGCTACCGAGGATCAGTCAGGGTTACCGAATTGATGTACCCTATGAAACATAATATTAGAACCTGGCTTTTTTAGGAAGAAAATTAATTCGCAAAACGAAATGCAGAGGTCAGTTGGTGAACAGCGTATTCTAACATACGGTGCCTGGAATTCTGTGTTATCTTACGTAATCATCAGCCCTGAAAGGTGCTGGTGGACTTGCAGCTCAGATGTTTATTGCTCGTCATCCCCACTGTTTTCTTGGTGAGGGAATGCACCTGCAACAGAGTCGCTACTAAGAGTTACAGCAATAGCTTACATTGATGTTGTCTTCTGGGACTGAAGCTATTAGGATGGCAGGCATCTTAATCATCCATGTGTCAGACCTTTTCACGCAGTTAGGTGACTTCTTTGTTCCACTGATTAGTGTTCTTTTATACCAGCTAGTGATCTAGCTCCCAACAGTAATTTAATTCTGTTCTTTACTATGCTACCTAGCAGGCTGTAGGATCCCTCCTACTGGCAGGTTTTAACGGTGGTTTACACAGAACAATTTGGGTGCACTTAATCTTGCCTTGGTGTTGTGGATTTGCTGAGATGATTTAATGTAATCCTGATCTTATACTTCTGTGTACTGTAACTTCAAAAGCTGGATCCATATTAGGTTCCTAATAACGTTTTGAATTTCCATTATAACTACGTAGAAGCAGAGGGTAGGTGCAGCATGGTGTAACTCTGCTAACATAGTCTTTTTTTCTAGAGGGAGAAGATGTGAAACACGTGGTAGTACTATTTACACAATAAAGAGCTGCATATGAAGAGTAACGCAATGTTTGAGTGGACAGTGGAAAATGGTAATATTTCATCTGCCAGTTGCAAGAAAGAGGGAAGAAAGCCTAGGAAAATGTGGATTAGTCTTAGGCATAAGTATGATTACATGCAAGATCTGTTTTGGGGTCTTCTAGGACATGCAACCAGAACTGCAGACACAAGATGCAGAGAATTAAGGGCCAGGAGAAATTATCATGTGATCTGGTCTAACTGCTTGCATTTGGCGAGACAGAAAACTTGACAGAAACAATACACAGGCATTGATCCCTGTTGCTTGTTTTTAGTGGAAGCATATCTTCCCAAAAGAGTCTTCATTTTAAATTATGAAAATTTTTCCAGTTCTTTTTGTAGTTGCTGCCATGGTTAATCAACTTCACTGTTCAAAAACCAAAACAATACTTATTTTATCTGCATGTGCAAGATACTGCTTTTAACTTTTAGCAATGGTTCAAAGAAGTCCTTTAGGATTTAGTGCTTTTAATGTGAAGATACTAGCACTTTCTTCTTTAATAAATTAAACAGATTTAGCCTTTAAAGTCTGAGTATTTTCTCCAGGCCTTAAAATGATTCTGTGGCTCTTCCCTGTACCCTCTTAAATTTCAAACATGTTTTTAAAATGGTCTACATCCTACATCTTTGTGCAGTGTTTTTAATCCTTTGGATTCAACCAGAAAAACCTGCATTTTTGGGTTTTCCTCTCCATCAATTCTTTTTGAATTGAAAAAGTATTTGTCCTCCTAATCAATTAAACCCACTTACTAACTAAGTCTCTGAGAATTTCAATTTTCAGCTGCAATTTCTGCCTAAATCTTTCCTTTCCATTAGGTTAGAGTTTCCTCAGTTTCAGGGAGCTGGCCATTTTGAAGCTCAGTGATAGGTCTGTGCTTTGCATAATTCTTTCTCCACTGATCCCTGCTGCACCTCATGTGTGTACCTTGCAAGCTTAGCGTTCCTCAGGTAGTTTCCAAAAGAGAGAGGACATTAGATTTTCCATTCAAATAATCTCTACAATGGGGCTGTGATGTGAATATCTGTGCTACAAAAGTCTTCAGCTTCACCAGCTGTGCTGCTCACCCAGCTGTGGGTGAGCAGGAAGTATTTCTTAGTCAGGATTTTGGCTTGGTTTTTCCTCTTCGAATCTTTCACTATCACTAAAGTTCTTTAATGTGTCATTCCATAATGAAGTCTTTTCCTTGTGATGAGATGCAATGAAAAAAAATGTTATTAGCAGAGATATACAAGATACACAAAGATTCAATAGGGTTATGACTTATTTGGCACAAAACCCAAAGTTTTCTACTGTCCTTTTTTTTTTCTTCTCAGTTATCAGTCATAAATTGATTTTTTGCTCCAGTTTAAGATAGTTGACAGCTGGTTTTGGTGAGAACTTTGAGACAGATTGTAGAATAAATCTGTTTTGCCATTTATCTTCTTTTTTAATATGGAATTTGTATTAAGCCTTATGTGATTTAATAACTTTCTGAAATTGTCAGTGCAAACTGTATATCCACCTGTGCATATCCAGCTACCCTATTCTGTTTGAATATTGCTCAGTCCTTATTTCCTGAGGCATATAATTCCTTGGTCTAATGATATACTGAATGACAGTGTTTCTGTTGCATGATTTTGAATTTTCCAAGTGCCAACAAATTTGAATAAACCTCTTGGTTTTGACTTTAGATAAGGAAAAATAGCAACCATCTTCTGCATACCTCATTCTGTAACTTTTTTTCCTGTGTGGTGCCTCTAATTGTTTCTTGTCTGAAATGTGTCCAACTGCTTCAGCTTCCAACCTTATGGAAGGTCCTTCCCCATACATTCCCTCACTCTCAGAAGCTTTCTTTGCACCCTCTGTTTTTACCATATCATTTACAAATAGTGTGTGTGTGAGTAAATAGTCAATTCACTGTGAATTCAGAGTACTGGATGTCTGCAGGCGAGAGAGAAACAGGCCATACGGGACTTGGATCAAAACAAATAGTACATTTGAAAATTATGTTTTCATTCCAATCCTTAAATAACTTGGGGTTGGGGGAGGGGAGAAGTCAAAATCAGTTAAGTTGGAAGAAAGTAGTTGGTTTTGGGGCTTTTTTTTTTTTTTTCCCTTTTTTTGGGATGGTGTGAGGGAAGGGGTGAACACAACCCAACATTGGCTGAATTACAAAGGAGAAAGTAATTTTTTGATTTGTCAAGGAAATAAAAAATAATGGGACAGCTGTGTTTTGGCAGTTCCCAGAGTACATGCTGCTAGTGAAATATTGAGGAATTTTAGAAATTATATCAATTTAATTTTAATTCAATCTCTTGAAGCCAGCGCTGAGCATGTCTATAAACCCTCTCCTTGTCTCTCTTCACTAGTTCAGAGGAAATAAACCTGCCCCTTACTACTTCTCAGCTTACACTGCATGAAGATCTGATTTGCAAAGGGGTCTTGCCACAGTCTCCTTTCTGCGTGCACAGCTTTCTGTGTGTAAACACCTGCAGATTTCTTTTTCATGCTTTAGCCCTTAAGACTGTTATTTGTATGTATACTTCGAAATTATTATACACCAAGATTATTTCGGAGGGAAGGGGATGCATCCTGATGTACAGGCTTTGGGGTGTATCTCTTTCTGAGGTTGTCTCGGTTTTGTTCACTGGGATTTGTGAGTCTGGGTCTCGTGATGATGATGTGCCACAAAATAAGCAGCAATGCAGATTATTAGCTGCCTAAATGTCTAAGGGAGATAGAAATGGAGTTTCTAAAGTACTGCTAGGACACAAGGAACAGTTATTAAAACTAGTGAATCAGAGAACTGTGCTGGGAGCAGTCCTGACATAAGGGTTTAAACAAAATTGAGCTAAACTTCCCAAATAAGTAGCTGGGGAGCCTTTTGAATAAATCCCTTAGAGCACACAGGTGTGAGAGCAGGGAAGTACCTGTGCTGTCTTAGACCTGGGATAAGGGAGCAGATGTGGAGACCCCATATATTCCCAATGCTCTCACTGTGACCGGTCTCTAGTAAATATAGAAAGTGTGGGGCAGAGAACTGTTCTCTGGTCAGGGTTTGGCTGATGATGTATTTGAACATGGATTTCCCATGTGGGAACAGGGATTCCTTTTCATGATCGCATAGGGTAACTGTTCAGACCTTAAGGTCTGATTCTCTACTTGCTGACCTGTGTTTCACGCTGACAGTAAATTTACTTTGGAGGAACTTAGTCTGAGCCACGCTCACCTAAATAAAGAAGTTCCGTTTTTTAACCGTATTCATAAAGTGATACAGATTTTGCTGAGCTCAGCTTGCCTCTAGGCTAGATGCCTAGAGGCTGTGGAAATAGACCTGTTATTACAAGTATTTGTTCCTGTACAAGAAGAGAAATACATGTCATCTCACCTGTTTCATTTGGGCATAAGGCATAACATCACCCTCTCAACTGGTACTGACTCTGGTGTGCTAAAACTGAAATCTGTCCTCTTCTATCCTTAAGAAAAACTGAAATGGTACACTTTGGCAATAAAATCGGTCTTGCTTTCATTTCATGGAGGTAGATAAAAAGGTGTTGGAGCAGGGTCGGGAACACAGTTCTCCCCTCGCTGTAGAATGCCACAGCACACAGCTGCATTCCTCTGGAGTGAGACAGACCCAGAGACCTGCATGTTCCCTAATTCCTATGAGGATTGTGGTGAAGGGGATGTGCACTTGATAAGGGCCGTCACACAGAGAGGGTCTCTAGCCCTTGGCTACTAGTTGAGAACTTACATTTTACCAGACCTTCATGAATGTGGGGTCTGGCTTAGGTCTTGCATTTCTCCCAGTCGGTGACCTGATATACTGGGCACTCTGTGGTCTGGGGCATTTTCTACTGATGCGATATTTGCGGTGGGGAAGAAAGCACTTATAGCAGTCAGCTGGAAATACGTAAGATTGGGGGTGTGTGTGGGTAAGCCCAAAGAGGGAATTGAAACAGAGAATCACATGTTGGATGTGTGTGACTTGACAGGTTGGAAAAAGGGACTTGATTCAGTGTTACACCCTTTGTTTTTAAGATGTGCTGGGTGCCTGCACAAATGTGCATGGAAATGCATTCCTTCACAAGATGTCTGTGCAGCAGCTGGGCTTTGTCCCTGTGCCTTGTTAGGCTGTAGCACTTGGTAGTCTTTCTGGGTGAAAGTCCCGTGTTACAGTAGTGTATTACTTTGAGAGGAAAAGAGATTTGAGGCGAATTTTATTGGGGTGTATGGAGGGTCCTCAGCCTGCCCTGCAATGATGGTTCCCCGTGTCGAGTGACCAAGGACACACACCTGGTGGCAATATGACAGTGACTTAATCTCATATGGGACCAGAATTTTGAGCCTGGTGAATGTCAATCCCCCATTTCAGGCAGTCTGTTGAAGGGACAAATATGGTGATGGCAGCTGGAGGAAAAGATGGTTTTTTTATGCTTTAGGACTGCTTAGAGGTCTTTAGTGTATGCTTTGCAATGCTGTATTGATTTGCTAAATCCTTGAATACTTTACACAAGCTCCAGTATGGTCAGATGAGGCTTTTTTTTAAAAATTATTTTATTTTTCTTCCCTTAAGCCTGTGTATCTTTAAAACAATGCAAGTTGAAGGAAACTGAAGACAGTGCACTCAAACTGATGAGGAGAGCGCAGTGGGATGGCAAACCAAGCTGGTTTTGAACTGTCGCAAGGTGGATTTCAAGGCTTCCTTGTATCGGTGGTCTGGGCCAGGAGAAGTGCAGCTCTCAGCACAGGGTCCTGTGGTTTGCGGGGCTCAGCTGGGGAGAGGAGGGCCTGGTGTGTGATGTACAGAGGGACAGCCCCAACTAGGAAATAAAAGTACCTCCTTCCGTACGCGATTTGGCTAACAGGATAGGAACACTAGAGCTGCACATGCACACACAAACAATGTGCTCTAGGGAAAGACCACAAATATGCTAAAAATCATAATCTGATAAACTCAGATGCTTTCACAATACAAATGTCCTGTCATTGCTTTTCATAACAAAAATGAATGCTTAAGACTTTACCACAGTTGAACCACTCACAATGTAAACGTCAACAAAATTGATGATTTTTGTCAATGCTTAGTGGGTCTTTCGCTATGGAAATAGATGCTTTGGAACCCAATACATCTTTGTGATTTTGCTAATAGGAACCTACAGTACAGAATCACCAATTGGTTAGACAGCCGAAGAAAAGCAGATTAGATATGCAGATATGCACGCTTCTTTTCCAGACCATTTTCCATTTCTGAAACTTATTTTGTTATCATCATTTTAATCTTTCCAACGCAATCAGAAATCTCTTTCCAAACTGCAGAGCCCATCTTGTCTTGAAGAAGAGAATAGTTTACGGCTTCTCAATTTTTTTCCCACCCAAGACCCAAACCAGCTGCAGGCTTCACTTCGTTTCTCTTCCCTTCCTCTTGGATTCAATTCCCAGATTCTTGGATCTTGGCAAGAAAATGCAGGAGTTTTTTTGCTGTGTGGGTTACAGGGGGCTGGGTGTGGAGGAATAAATTGCAATTGGGTCTCCGTGCCTGCCTGTACTGTGTGTACAACCAAAAGCAGCTGTTACGGAGTACCCAGCTGGATCAGCGGTACATGATCACTTGGTACATGCCTGGTGAAGCACCTCTTACTCCTGCTTTGTGCTGGTGCTGGCAAGATTTGAGTTACTTTCTTAGCCAATTCTGTGCAATATAGGATCCCTCTCCTGGAGACTGTTTCTGGATACATTTTGGTATTTAAGATGCAAGTGATCGCAGTAATTTATACTATTGTTTCCACATATGTATAATTTTTCTGTGGCTTCAGGTCTCTACTGCCATTCAGATCATATTAAACATGTTTTTTTCCTTTTTAAATACTAACATCCAGGATTAATTTAATCCCACATTTTTTCCTGGATAACTTAAAATTTTGGATGAATCACTCACAAAAAAATAAGAACATGTCCAAACCTCAGCCTAAATGTCAAACTGAACCAGAATTCAATAGGTTTGGATGAAAGCCTGCTTTTAGGCCACCCCTCAAATTGTACACTGAATCAATGTTGAATCTGTCTTAACAAGTCTGACAGCCCTGCTGCACTGCCTACTACCTTCAGATCTTCCGTGTTGAGAAGTTTCTTCTGTATGATCCACCTCTGAAGCATCTCAAACTCAGACAAGCAAAAGGCCTAGATTTAGGCAGAATTAGCTAGAGAATGGAAAAGGGATTATTACTGAAACATGATGTTGCCAATTTGTAACTTGTTATTCTTGCAGGTAAAACTTTTTTGGTGCCTTTTTTAACAAAGGGAAATTTCCAAATAATCTTGCACCTTATGCTCCAACTCTTTTAACTGAAGAAGAGTTGAAAGCAGTCATAGCTCAGACTTCTCGTGATAGGGAAAACCTGGTAGCACCAGATAAAGTCAGTAACTAGGAGTGACGTGTATTCAGTTGCAAGACACAGCAACAAAAGGAAGGAACTTGTAGTTCTCCAAAGCTGAACTGGGGCATTGCATGACCAATGCTCTTCTGGCTCCCATTTTCTTGGAAACTTCCTGAATTTTCTCTCAGCTCTAAAACTGAGTGCTCTCTTACATATGTACAGGAAAGTAACCCTCAATTGCTTCTTAATTGTCCTTCTACTGATTTGTGTTACACTTTTCCTTCAATGTAGAAAATGTGCTCTAGTTCACTTTTTGAAGAGAAATCTGAGGAACCAAAAGCAGTTCTGTGTTGCACATAAAGCTGTAGTATTGTAAGCAATATATGTATTATTCAGCTATAAATCAGCACAAAAACTTAAACTTTCATTACACTGAAGCAGGACCATCTGTAATTTCACCTAATAAGGATGAAAGCAGCATAGTGGAACTTAGAAGAGTTGTTAAAGGTGGAAGAGGGAGACGTAAGGGTTGAAAAGGTGTTTGCAGTTTCAGTGAAAGGGAGATAATTCTTTTACTATAACTTAGAGTTTTAATTTTATAGAAAAAGAAAAATGTAAGTTATCCAGGGACAGGAAGAGAAAGATGATGGTAAGGAAAACAAGTGTTAGAGGGAAGAGGAGGAAAACTTTCAAATTGCTCCGAAGATACTTGAGTTGAACTACACTTTGTAATCCATCATCAGGGATGACGTTTTAGTTACCTTGTGAACATCTGAAATTTTTTTGTGCTCCAGTAACAGCAGAAATTGCTATACTTCTTTTTGTTGAAGTTGGAACTGGTTCATCATACAGCTGCTGTCTTTCTTCTTCTGGACTGTTTCTGTTCTCACCGAGGGTCTCTGTTTCTCCTGCTTTTCATGAGCTTTGCAGTCTCTGCTTCCAAGATACATGTATCTTTTTCACCTCACTTCTTGATGGGAATCTTCTATCTCTGCCTTTCATCTCTCCTGCTCACCTCAGTATGAAAGATGTATTTTATTCCCTCTCTTCTTCCCACCCCCCAAGATGGGCTGTTATCTATCACTTACCCTATACTGACAGACAGGTTGCAACCTTTACAAAGGTCAGACTTAGGGGTGAGGTTTGTGTCCATCTCTTCATCTACGGTGAGATCTGAGCAGCTCTACTGCTTTCTGAATTTCAGTGCAGCAAGCTGACATAGTAAAACAGTGGGGCAAAGGAGGAGAGGTCTAGCAGGGTAAGTAATCTATTCTCCTGATGCAAGGCCCAAGCAGGGTGAAGTTGAGGAAGGCTGAGCTGTGATCCTTGTGTGTAATAGTGTTCTGCAGCTCATTGTCTCTCCTTTGATTTGGCTCACGACAACTTTTATCAAATCCATGTCTGTTTAGATATTTATGTCCCTGTGCATATGTTGTGATGAAATACACTGTTTTAATCAGGAGTTTCGGTTCGGGTTGTTGAATGCAGTGTCCTTGCCCTTAACCAAAATAAAAACCAGACTCCGTGCACACATACAGTACAGAGAGGGAAATGGATATAACCTTATGATAATATTTCATCTAACATAGCTGAAGCCAGTGGTACTCACTAGCATTGGGCTGTGGGCCAAAATTCAGCCCCAGAGCACTTCTGAGGGTTGCATAGGGTTGTCATCTTGGCTACCTTCCCCCTCTTTTCTCCTCCTCCCTCCTCCTCTTCCCTCTGTTCCAGTGTCTGAACTAAGCAGTTCGGCAGACAGGAGAATTAACCCCTGTGAGGGTGAAGAAGAACATGGAGGTACCTGCTCCAGCAAGGCAGGGGTCTTCCAGCCTACCTATTATTATTGTTGTTATTAATAATAGTTACTTTTAAGTTTAACATTTGGGAAAGCCTGAGGGCAAATATAGGTTAGTGTTACAGTCTTTCGGAAACAGGGCAGAGTGTAGTCTTTGGCAAGGATAGCTCTGCAGTAGAGCAAAGGTACAGAGGCATCATCACCACCTGCTTTACCACATTCTGAACACCACTGATTTCACTGGTGCCAAGGCCTCAGCTCTGTTCATGTGCACGAAGCTGATTATCACGTAGTGTTCATAGTTTTGTAATGCCTTTCATTACAGGGTCTCAAATCTGTGTTCCTCGAAAAACAAAGGGGGACTCCATAACAAGTCTTGGGAAGTACCAAGGCCAACAGCATCCTGGCTCATATCAGAACTAGTGTGGCCAGCAGGACTGCGGAAGTGATCATCCCCCTGCACTCAGCACTGGTGAGGCTGCACCTCAAATCCTGTGTTCTGTTTTGGGCCCCTCACTATAGGAAAGACATTGAGGTGCTGGAGAGAGTGCAGAGGAGTGCGATGAACCTGGTGAGGGATCTGGAGCACAAGTCTGATGAGGAGAAGCTGAAGGAACTGGGGCTGTTCAGCCTGGAGAAAAGGAAGCTGAAGGGAGACCTCCTCGCTCTCTACAGCTTCCTGAAAGAAGGTTGTAGCATGGAGGGGATTGGACTCTTCTCTTAAGTAACAAGAGACAGGACAAGAGGAAATGGCCTCAAGTTGCACCAGGGGAGGCTTAGATTGGATATTAAGAAAAATTTCTTCATGGAAAGGGTTGTCAAGCATTGGAATAGGCTGCTCAGGGAAGTGGTTGGTTCAGCATCTGTGGATGTATTTAAAAGGTGTGTAGATGTGGCACTTAGGGACATGGTTTAGCCGTGGACTTAGCAGTGTTAGGTTTATGGTTGGACTCAACGATCTTACAGGTCTTTTCCAACCTAAATGATTCTATGATTCTGTAAGTACCTCTGGGCAAAGCAAACAGGCATGCCTACTCCAGAATTTCTAAGCTTCCTTAGGTGCTTTTCTTTATTCTGGTATCTGAACGTAATATTGGGGCACTGGATCCTAGTTGTGCTGATCTCTTCCATGTAAAGGCAATGTATATCCCTTCTTTCTTATTTTGTCCTTTCAATACTTCCCATCCTCTCCTTATTTGTTATCTTGTCTTTTTTTTTTTTCTCCTCACATTATTCTGTTGTCATTTTTCCCCTCTTCAAATCTATATTCTCTTCACTAAGTTCAAGCTTCCCCCATTATTATTCAATTTTCACCCTGTTTCTCCTCACCATGTAAGTTTTTCCACCACTTATGTCTCCCAGCCCAGCCTGCTGTCTTCATTTGCAGTTAGAAAGCTTTCCGCTCTGCTGGGAGGATGCACCAGGCTTGCCCTATTGGGCAAATAGGGAAGAGATTTGCGTGGTAATTTCTAGGTGGTGGATCAGCATCCCACCGCTGTGAGCTTGTGTCCCTGTGAGAAGTGCTGTCCTGCCTGCTGCACGGCACATCTCTGCTCCTCGCCGGGTCACAGGGACTGTGTCTTGAAAGCGCTGGGTAGAGAGCGGAGGATGCTGGCTACAGTTCCCGAGAGCTGCAGCCAGCAGTTTCTCGAGGGGGGATTGTTTTTCAGTCATTCAGTATTTTCAGAATTTCTGGACTGCAAACTCCACGGGGAAGTAACTGCATTTCCTTTTCTGCTGGACCATCAGGATGGGGCCAAAGCTTCAGCTGGGGCTTTGATCCTATGGCAAAACAGCATCTTTGCTAAGACAGGCTCAAACAGATGGGCTCCTGAAAATTTCAAAAAGCCCTGGTTTTTTTCAAGGGTAGAGTTATGTGTGCACAGAGTAGTTTAACAAATGAGAAGGGTGTCACTGCTGCCAATATATAGACCCTGTATGTGTGTTTGGGATAGTGAGGGGGAAGCAAGACCTTGAAACAGGAACAAGACTGCTGGGAAGGAAAGCGGCAGCGTGACAGCTTGTGCTCCACAGCCGAGTGGTTTGCACTGCGGTGCAGCTTTAGGCTGTGAGGTGGCTTTGACTCAGCAAGTGCTGGTTGCCTGGAGTGCGGGTGATTGGTTTGGAGGTTTTGCATTAATAAAGTTACAGTCCTACAGCCACATTTCTGTCCTCCCGTTGCAGAATGGCATGCTGTTACACCAGTGGAATTACTGTGTACTCCAGACTTTAAACCCATAAATTGCTAATGCCAGACTGTTCTGATGAGCAGCTTTTTGATATCCTTTACATGTTAAAAAGTACTCAGGCCTGTTGACAAAGCAAAGAAATGGTGTCAAAAATAATTTTAAAACCTTTTGACCTGTAAGGTTTAAGAGAATTAGGCACAGATTCTTTGCTTTAAGCCTCTTGGTGACAAGAAATATGGTCTTATGCCAGCTGGTTTGATTGACAGTGGCGTTTGTAGTTTCAGCTGCTAATACAGTATGCTCCTTGTATATTCCTAGTGTGTAAATATAGAAGACTATTTGTCACCTGGGTTGATGGATTATGCATAAGTGAGACAATGTGGTTAAGATTCTAAGGCATAAATGAAAAATCATAAACTTTACATAAATCATAAAGCAACACTTAATACTCATAATGAAGTATTCTTATTTTGATAAAGGGAAACTGTCAGACTTTCAAATAAACAAAGATTATGCAGCTACCATGGTGTGGGTTTTTTTTTTTTAAATAGCTACATGCTACTAACCTGCATCATTGGATTTTTGACAACCATAATAAAATGTATTGGAAAATTGATTATTTTTAAGAGACTCCTCATACCCAGCTGCTTTTATTTGTAAATGTCATCTATTCAGACCTTGTAGGTTCTATCCCTTCAAGTGGAGTTCTTGGTTGAATATGAACCTTTGCATAGGTACAAAAGTGCTCTTACATTCTTTAATGACTTTTCAGCATTTTAATATGTACTTGCATAAGTTTATTTTTCCTGAAAGCCTTCCCACCACTAATAGTTGGCTATTTACTCATTTCCTGCTATGCCATAATTACAACTTATTTGTTCTCTTGAGATGTCGTAAATTTGTAATAATAGAGAGATGGCTTTGTAATTGATATTTACAGAAAATTCCAGCTTTTTTTTCCAAGAAAAAGAGCACGGGTAAGTTATTGATTTTTGGATAGAGAAAAGAGAATTTGCCATGAAAAGTGTGTTATCACCTCTTGAAAAATGCAGTAAAATTGGCTTTTTCAGCATGCTACTCTTATCTTTATTTGCTGATAGAGAGAATATCCAGATTTTTTTGGGGGAGTGGGGGGGTAAGGGAAAGGATATGGTTAGGTTCATATTACTCAGCATTTAATAAGTACAAAGTACAAGAAAAGGGGACGTAGCTCAATACTGTAAGATTTAACAGATTTTATTTAAGGAAAGCAATTTTCATAATTTAAACAAATGAAACGAATATAAGTAAACGAAAGTCTAAATTTGCATCTGGTTTATTCTGACCTTTAATAGCGTAAAAATCTGACCCCTGAAGTCATTTTACAGATTAAACAATCCTGCTGAGCTGTGGGGGTTCTGTATGAGCAAGAGGTGCAGGATTCACCCCTAAGCTGCTTGAGGACCCCTCTGAAGCATTTTGCTCCGTGAGACTGCATCCTGCTCTTTTGCTGCACACCGAGTCCCAGCCGATGTCAATGCCAATTTCATGCATGTTTTGAGCAGAGGCTGTGGCCCTTCAGTATTATTTTGCTCTACAGAGATACTGTAGCAGAGTGTTTGCTTTGTGATTAGATTCTGCATTTGTTTTTATAATGTGATGAGCTGTGTGTGGCTTACTGCTGGTATTTAACAAAAAAAGCCTGGACTTAGAAGTTGACAAAGTTAGAAATGATTGCAGATATCTGCATGATTAAGATGATTTTATTTGGTTTTGACAGTCAGGGATTCAATTAGGTGCATTTTATTATTTGTTCTGTTAGCTCATTTATTTGCTTTGCAAGTGTAGAATCTGACTTCTGGACCAAAACCTGCCCACAGCTGAAATGAGGCATATTCTCAGATGAAATGTTTTAAAATGTTAGTTATCTTCAACTGATTATTTTAGCTAGCTACAATAGCTTCTTTCATATGTTGGAGTCCCTGCTGTAGTCTAGACTGGAGTGTCTGATTGCCGCATCACTTGCATGTCAGTTTGTGCGTTTCTCACCTGTTCAGCGAAATGCTAGAAAGTCATTTGCAAACATGGGTTAGAAGACAAAGGTTACATTCACTGCGTGGTTTATTGATATCATGCACCTATAGTTTGAGAATATACAACATTTATTAAATAATCTGACACACAAAAATCTGCAGAATATTGCTATAATAGGACTAGGCAATAAATAGAAAAAAAAAGCAAAGAAAAGATGGTTAGCCTGTGCTTCTTTAGGTGCACATGTTACTTCTCAGTTTACAGTAGACTTTCTGGCTTCTGTGCCCCAACGAATTAGGTTTATGGCTAGATACTATGAACCAGACTTATTTATATTCTGTGGATAAAACCACTTAAGAAAAAGGAGAAGTAAACCACACCATTACAGTTTTGTAGGGGAGCAGCTGTCATTAACTTTTTCTTACTTGGTTCTTTGAAATTGATGAGGCTATTCAAAAGACTTGGAGGCTGAGAAGAGGCTATTTAAATAAGGTTCCTTGAGCTCCAGGCTGTTATAGGCCATTGTATTTTCACCCCTTCACTGCATGTATATTGAGCTCCATACCTTTTCAGGTTGCCTACTTTAGTTTTCAAAAAAGGTTATCTGTGTGGGAAGATGCTGAGAGATAACTATGCCATTGGCTGACTGCAGTTCTAGCGAAAACAACTTGTCTTTGCTCTCACTTCAATTTGCTTGCCTACAGCATCCAGATGTGTATTCCTATTATACTTTTCAGTCATTTGGTTAATTTTGGACCCTTAGTAACTTCTCAATGTGGAAAAAGAAGGCTTGTGGTCACTCACCACATTGTTTATTCTTGGGGAATCTATGCTGTTGGAGTTCACCTTCACCAGTATGTACAAGATTTTAAGACCAGTTTTGCCAAACATACAAAGGCAAGTTCATCTTCCCAGAAATGTAAAAAAAGAACCCACTGGTTTGTGTTTCTGCAGACTGGCATTTAAGAGCAAATGTCAAGTTGTCTGTCCATTATAGCTCCCTCCAGCAACCTGAAAGATGACGAGAGCAGCAGCTGCACTTCAACACTTCTCTACCATCGCTCCATCTCCCCTTTTATAGTTGTTATCATCTGTGTTATTTTTTTCCTAAGCAAAGGCTTCCCTGACACAGCGAAAGATGCCAGCACATTTCTCCTTTCTAAAAAAAGAAATTTAAAAAGTCACTACTCTTCTGCTTTTTGCACATCTGCTGGTAGAATGTAAAGATCAATACAACATATCCTTTGAAATGACATCATGTTATACCTAAAGCAGCTGCAAAGCGGAATCACAATCTGCAGTGTAACTTTTTCAAGTTCAAGAACTACAGTTGAGGATACAAGACTGCTTATGAGCTAGCAATATCTAAAACTAAAGTGGTAAGCTGGAGTTCTTGTTTTGCGGGGCAAGCAAACAAACATTAATAGTTGATGTCCATGTTTGTCATCCAGTTTACAGCTTTTTATTTTTTTTTATTAGAATTTAAAAAATGACAAAGCGGCTGTTGTCTTGGAAAGCCATTTAAAGCTTTGTGAGTCTTGCCAAGTTCTGTGTTGATTCTGCAAGGAAGACTGCACCTTTAACTGTTGTATTTTGGGGGTTGAGATTTACGCTAAGAGAAAAGCTGATGAGGCAACTTGGCTGATGAAGGTGGACTGATGTGCCAGGGCTTGATTTTTTTATTTTTATTTTTTTTCCATGCTGTAAAGCGGGTGCTACTGATGTAATGCTGGAATGGTGTCAATGTTGCAGCAACCTTTACTTTGAGGCACAATACTCTCTTTACATTGAAAGAGTGCGGGATGCGGTTTCCTTCTGCCGCCCCCCCTAGCTCTTGTTACTTGGGATATTTGTGATACACTTTAGATCACTCAAATTACTGAAACTGATTGAATAATAGGTAATAGATCGATTGCATTTCATTCTTGTTGTTGAAGTCAGTGTGGTTTGGCGAATCAGAGAAAAGACAGGCATCTGTCTGTTTATTGAAACGGTTTCTGAAGTGAAGAGGAATGAACAGGAATAGGAAGCCAATTTCTGACGGTTCGTAGTTGCACCAAGATTTCAAGTTAAATCAAAACTAATATTGTGTGCTAATGTAGCAGAGTATAAATGTTAGTCTGTCAACCTGTGTGTGGTTTCTTTTCGTTTGTTTGGGGTTTTTTTGTTTTGTTTTGTTTTTCTGTGTGTGAGGGGTTTTTTGTTTTGTTGTTTTGTTTTTTCTTCATCACTTGGCCTCATAGTAGTTTTCTATCTCTCAAAGGTTCAGCACTGCTAATCCCAAGTACTGGATTGTCCTGGGCAGAATTATTGAAATGATATACCTTTGAGAGAATAATCAAATTCATGAAGAAATGAAATAACTCTCGTACTACAGATGGGCTGAATGTTGTATTTCACATTTAGTAAAGTGAAAACAAAAGCGTTCCTCATTTCCCGTGTGCAAAATCTTTTCTGAGTCTGTTATAATGTGGAGAATCTGTCCACATGCTCGTTATCAACCCCTGCCGACAACTATGATGTTGCAGTATCATCAGTGTAATCCCTCAATATTTTGCAGAATAGGGTTAAATATCTCCTGTAAATAATCATTTAGCCTTTGTGTCTCCCATTTGGATGGGACCACCTTGGAACTGAACTATGAGGAAATCAGCTACATCTGAAGGAAGAACAGGAAATCTCCAAGCAGAACATACAGAAATAGGTGTGAATTCACTGCATGTTCCCAACCAGCTGAGCAGGAACTTGCTGAAAATGAGGGAAACCAGCTGCATAAAAGGGAGAGAAGGTACAATTCAAAGAGGAGATGGGCTGCAGGAACAGAAACCTGGCTGCCCATCTACGTTCTGGTTTTGTGATGGGTAAAGTAAGGAGAGGCTATTCTTCTAAAATGTGGAGCTTAGCTTACAATGGACTGTTCTGTGTCCTTAATAGTTGTACATATGGGGAACACATACGGTTGAAGATCTGTGAAAAGTCTGCTTATATTAACACATAAACAAATATAGATAAGAGTACTAGTCCCATTTTGCCAAAAGCCTCACTGGCATGTTTTGCAGGCAAAGTCTTTGTGCCAGGAGGTCAATGGGAGGAAAGCTATAGTGGCCTAAGCCAGCTCAGGGACTTATAAACACACACGGCCAGAGACCGACTCTCCAGTGCAACGTCCTCTGTAGGAAAGCTCTGCGTGGGCTGTCTGATGACATGTTATTCTTTGGAAACCCTGATTTCAAGCTGGCTGCAAATGGCAAAATAAGTGGTGTCATCATGCCAGGAAGAAAATAACGCTTACTACTTATTTCTGTTACATGGTAAATGCATTTCTTTCCCTCACTTCTGCATACAGTTATCATGTAATTGCTTTCTTCAGGGACGTAAAAATAATGAGCAAGCATTAGGGAAGAAAAAAGAGTTTTGTTATTTTTCTGATAGAAAAAGATGCAGAATACGTTGATTATTCTTTTTTTTTTTTCTGTGATCTCTTTTCCCAGTTAGCTTTATCTGGACAATATTTACAAAACCTATTGCAGTGGCTTATTAAAATATATTAAATGATAAAGTCCAAAACTGGAATCTTCCTTCTGCTGTGTTTAAAACTCTGCTCTGTCTAGGACAACTGTCAGCACTGTGCCACATGAAGGATGTGGTGCTTTTGAAAGGCAGATATTTCCTTATTATGTTAATAATTTTTCCATTTAGAACATCCAGCTACTCTCAAGCTTCTAACAGCAAAGTAAAAGAATACCTTGCACCCGCTGACTAATTTTAGCCAACACAAAGCAAACATTTCCCTCTTCAACCAAATGACCTTGTGGCTGCCTCAAAGTGGTTACATGAAACAGCACAGAGGCTGCTCGAGGTGTTGATCCTGGCAGGGGGTGACTTCATGGGCCTCTGCTGATGTCCCAAGGCAGGTGATGTGGCTCACAGACCCAGCAGCCAGGCGGTCAAGGAGATCATCTAGGCCATGAACTTGAACCATCCTGATGGAAACGGAGGGAGCGCCCCAAAGCGAGAGGTAGTTTGAAATGAACGTTTGGTTGTAAAGCTGTCCAAGAGCTAGATCAACATGCTTACTTTGTTCATAATGCTGAAGCGAGGGATGGCTATAAATTATTCAGATTTTAGAGCAGGGTGGGGGAGGAGGTGAGCTTTAGGTTTAAAATTACTCACCCCTGCTTGCTGCTGAATTTTCCCAGCTCCTTTCCAGTGCAAGGCAGGGGGAGAGCAGCGCTGGGCGAGCAGCTCCTGGGTGCTGCTGAACTGTGCGTGGGTGCCAGCAGCTGCTGGTGCTCCTTCCCCTGGGCAGTAGCAGTGCAGAGCAGCTTTTGGGGTGCCCCAGCCAAGAGGAGCAACTACCTGGCAGCCAATTTCAGCTTGTGTGGATCTGTTCTGCAGTAGCGGAGTGGGTGGGAGGAAGGACATCCTTGTGGTGTTGCTTAACGTAAACTTTGTGTGTGTATCCTGCCTTGATGGTCACTGAAGGCTACCTTCACATTCCTGCCATTCACCTGGCTGCAATGCTTTTAAAGTAGCAGTACTCCCTGTCTTAAAAACAAATACCAAACAAAAAACCAAAACACCTATCAGTCTATAATCCTAGATGTTCCTTAATTGTGTAACATGAACCTAAGAACAAGTTTCTGGATAATTTACTACTGAGATTCTGAGGTTCATAGTTCTGCAGAGCAGAAGGGACCATTAATTCCATATGCTGCATAAGACAGTGCATTTCCCTGGTGGTTCTTGTTCAGTAAGTTGTGACTGAATTAGCTGAACATGGTTTTTGAATGTACAGAAGAAATCTCCTTTTACTGATTAGAGGAGGAGTGACTACTGTAGCTGTATGTTCTAATGCAAGCAGCACCTGATGTGAAATAATAGCCAGTTAAATAGTGAATGTATACAAGGCAGAGAGGAGGATCTCTGGGGCACTGAAATTCTGCCAAAGCTAGTCTCCCAATGGGAATGAAAACCACAGATGTGGGCAGAAGAAAAACCATGCTATAAACCTTTTCCTCATCATATATTGAGGAAAGGAATATTTTATGTCTTCCTGGAGCTAGGGTTGTGTAATTGAGGGTATGAAAGAAGATTTGGAAGACCAGGGCCAAGTTGCTTTGGCAGAGCTGTTGTAGAAAAATGTGCAAATATCTGTCGTTAATCCTTTTACTGAAGGATGCTATTGCATTGGCTGGAAGAGGCATTAATCATATTCCTCACATGGCTCTGCCAGTGGATCTCCTTCCCACTCTGTAAAAACTTCAGAATATTACGATCTCATTCTTCTGTTTGTGTTTATGTGTGATGGACAGAGCTGCTAACGCTACCTATGCTTAAGGTTGCTTAACGCTTTCAGCCAGAAGGTCATGTTTTTAACTGTCTGTGTTAACTCTGCCAAAGTTTAAATAGTTTAGGCTGAGACTTTCCAGACGGGTGTCTTCAATCAGGAGAGGTGGGGAGGGGGGATTTCATCCAAGCTTAAATCAGTGGACTTCTCAGAATAAGCTGACAGAAAATGACATTGTTTTGTTCACGTTACAAAGGGAAAGTGTCCTGCATCTTCCTTCATTGGAGGGAAAAAAAAAAAAGACGACCTTACAGTCTTTGCTTTTCCACTTGAAATTTGGCAGGCAGCGTTTGATCTTACTTGGCAAGGAGGAGAGAGGAGAAGTAAATGATAAAAAAATGAAAGACTGTGCCTTGGAATAGAGATAAGCTTTGTTATGCCTGTGTCTTCTGAGACTGATTTAATTTGCAAAGAAAACCTTAAATCTGGTGTTTTTCTGCATCTTTGAATGCTTGACTTTGCAAGCTTAATGTCATTTTAATGTGCCTAAAATGTGATTACTTCGTTAAAAACAAATCTCATTAAACTAAGCGAAGCTCCATTAAGGGATCTAGTTTTGACACCTATGTTTTTCACCTGCTCTGCCAAAGTCTTCAGATCTCCTACTCTTCCACTGGAGTCTAAGAAGTAATGGATAGTGGCTGTCATAGTGCACAGGCATCTCAGCAGAGCCAGATGAGGTGTGCTTTGCAAGTGGATATTAAAGTTTTTCCTTAAAATCAGAGCTGCTGAGATGCAGACCTCTTAGGCTTTAACCGAAGCTCTGACTGTATTGCTGACTTGAGTACATGCCTTTGGTCTCAACTTCATCCTTTTCTGAACTACCATGCTTTAGTGTTCTTCAGTTTATTCTCTTTCCAAAGGAACTTCAGGGTAAAAACAATCGTAGACAGAAGCTTCAAGAAAGCCTGGGGTCAGAAAGTAACCTTTATTCCTTCCTCACAGAATATTAATTTGTTTAACCTTCATGTTTCTGTGCCTCCTTTTCTTGGTGTGTTTGAGGAAAAACCTAACGATGATTGGGCAAAATGGTTTCTTTTGTAATGTTTGAGCTATGGTAATGGAGGTGAAGCAGGAGATTGGGTTGTATGTATAAGAGGATGTGTGGGGGGAAAACAAAGGAGAGCCACAGGAGAAGGTGTCTGTGTTCCTAGAGAAAAGGGTTACCCTAGTGAGGGAATTTCTCAACTGTGCTACAGCTCATGTGGCTGCAGTGTTCTTCACACTACCCTGTTTCTCTGAAAATAAGACAGTGTTTTATATTAATTTTTGCTCCAAAACTTATTACTTTTTTACATATATAGTTGCCTGGACAGTATTTAAATTGTCTTTTTTTAATGAACTGTGAGTAGGGCTTATTTTTGGAGTAGAGCTTATATTTCAAGCATACTCAAAAATCCTGAAAAATCATGCTGGGGCCTATTTTCAGGGTAGGTCTTATTTTCAGGGAAACAGGGTAATGAATGTCTGAGGATAGCTGCTCTCCCATGTCAAGTAATACTGTTTTGTCTTGTATAATAATAAAAACTCTAAAGTCTTCCCTCTCCAGCAACAGAGGCCTTAGACCTGGTAAGGTGACAAGAAAAGCACAATGAGAAGACAAGGCAGCAGTTTTCATTTTTGACTAAGCTATTGGGACTCCTATAAAATTGGGTTGTTATCTTGAGTCTTATTTTCTGACTGTTATTTTTGGAAGTACAGTGTGGTTGTTTCACTTTTAAAAGACTGTGATGGAGAATGCACAGCAGTCTGCAGGTTTATCAGTTTGATCTAGAGTTTTTGCCAAAGAGTATGCTTGAAATATTCTTGATTTCTCTCCTCTCTTTTTTCTTATTCTCTCTCTTCCCAAGTGTCTGGACTGTAGAGAATGGAAAGTAAATAGAATTACAAGAGAAACTAACGTATCCAATTAATTTTTTAAATATAGTTATGCAGAACAGTTTTTGAACAAATCACTCAACAATAGGTTGCTATTTTTACTGGAAGATATTTAGCTGGAAAATATATTGAGGTGAGGAAAAGTGCTTTTATCCTCATGTACGTGTAGTGTGTGTACGTATATTTGAACTCTGATTCTGGCTCTCTTAATTGTTCTCTCTTAAAAATAAATGAAGTCTGCTTCAGGGCTTTTCAAACGCTTCACCTAAATTTTATTTAAGTTCAAACTGTAAGTAGTTGTGGGGCAAAGACTATGTTGCTGGTGCTTGTCTGTGCAACGTCTGGTAATGCATAAATGAAAAATTGCTCTAATAAGAACAAATCTAGAGTGTTAGTTTATTTACTCTGTAACAGAGAGGTAAATTTCTCATTTTTATCCTGAATATCAAAGGGTTGTAGCATCAGGGTATATTTGAATTTCCTTTAACTTTTAATGAATTCTGTCTTGCTGGGCATGTCTGGAGTAGGGGGGGCATGGACCAGATGACATCTAGAGGCCCCTTCCATCCTGATTTATTCTGCGGTTCTTCGCTTCCATCTATTAACAACAGAAACTCACGCTTCAAACCTCCTGCTTAAAAATTCCTTATTTAGTATAGTCATATATAGTTCAACATCCCTTCCTTTTGGGTTTGCAATGACTTTAATCACCATGAATATATCAACTGTAGACATAAAAATATACAGGCAACATACTGAAAAGGTTTCTTCTGGTTCCTGAGGTTTGACTGTGCTAATAACCTCCTCCTCAGTGCTACAGAGGGAAAGGGTGCTGGGTTGTTCCAAGGACCCTGACTTTCTCTGCTCAGACCTCTGGAAAACCCTACAGAAAGCTGTGGGAAAGCTGTAGAGGCTGTAAGAGGGTTCTCAGCACTTTTTTTTTTTTTCTATAACAAATATGGGGGCCAAGCTGTTAGACTGCAAAGTGACAGGTTTGGTTTAAGGTGACTTCACGGTTGTCATCCAGGCCACTGGCTGCTCCTGTCAGACAGTTTTCTACCCAGATTTTTTGCCTTACTGGCTATAACGGCAGCCTTAGTAGAATGGGAACCAAATAAAATAGCGATATCAGGTTTGCTTAATCTACTTTCATCAAGATAAGAGATACAAAGTGCTAGAATGAAGATTATTAACATTTTAAGGCAAAATGAATTGGATAATTTGCATATATCAATAGTATCTATTGCAAGAGTATTTGAGTATTGATATCTATCTATCTATTTTATATATGATAGATTGACTCTATATCCTGGTGTGGACTCAAGGAAAAAGGTAGGAATATATTTCCAGGCTTGTACTCTGGGCTGGCCTGTGACCTAAGAGGCCAAGACAGGAAGAATGGTCTGGGATCAGAACTTCCCACCTTACTCTTACCTTTTTGTTGTTGTTGTTTTTTTTCCATCTTCACTGAAACTCTGCAATTTACCCTTTAAATAAGTTACCTCTCTGTTAACATCTTTATTTTTACAGAAAGAGTATTAGAAATAGCTGAAGTGTGATACCAAATAGCTGTTACCACTGGGTTTAGTGAGATTTTCTGCGTGTTTCTCCGAGCATGGGAAGACTATCACTGTTTATCCTGATCCCACTCAAATGTTTTGCAATGAAATATGTGGGTTTTGGCCTTCACTTGACAAAGCACTTGTGCATTTGCTTAACCCGAAGTAAGCTACTGTCACCTGGAATCAATTGTGTCACTTATACTTGTAAAATAAAGCACACCTTGTTGGGTCATGACAGGCTCTGCTCTTACTGAGGAAATACTGTAGAGCAGAATTGATAGTTCATTTCTTCTGCTAAAATTGTTATTTGTTAAAAGAAGAGCTGATAGAAGATCATGTTCTTTATCTTGTATTTCCATCTGTCTGACAAGTGTCATTATTTGGGAACAGATTTTGGGGTGTCGTCGGCTTCTCTCTACCTGTTTGTGCCTATCTCTGTATGTAGCCTTCTCCTGGGTCTCAGAAGTGTAGTACTGGGGTGGAGATATGCACTTGGGACGGATTTTATTTTATTTTATTTTTTTCTCTGGCAACAAAGGGGTCAGTTCTCATTAGCTCTGGTTCAGCATGCTCAGTGGGACACAGGNGTCTGACAAGTGTCATTATTTGGGAACAGATTTTGGGGTGTCGTCGGCTTCTCTCTACCTGTTTGTGCCTATCTCTGTATGTAGCCTTCTCCTGGGTCTCAGAAGTGTAGTACTGGGGTGGAGATATGCACTTGGGACGGATTTTATTTTATTTTACTTTATTTTTTCTCTGGCAACAAAGCGATCAGTTCTCATTAGCTCTGGTTCAGCATGCTCAGTGGGACACAGGAGGACACTTTCATATACAAACATACCTCAAACACCTGTGTGAGAGCTGTTCATGGTCTGCCCCTGCTACAGACTGAGGCAGGTGAGGAGTTTCTAAAATGCAGAGGTCGTTCCTGCTGAAATGTGCAAATTTTCTGTGTGCATTTTGGTGCAAGAACTAAAAATAGATTAAATCTTTTTTATTGTTATTCCTGCAATTTGATTGCAAGTACATTTGTGGAGCCAGTTGGCGCATGCCATAAAATGTGATTGATTGAACAGTTAATCCTTGAAAGCTTCGCTTTGAAATATTGCCAAGGTCAACAAGGATAGTGCCCATGTATACACGTCATGCAAATTACCTGTTTTGCCATTTTTATCTACCCCTGTATAGCTGCAAAAACGTGTGACATTTTACTCTTCACTTACACAACACCTTATTTTCCCAAACTACTGTTTTTTAGTGATCCATGTTCTGCTTTGTGCTGGTGGAACAGAGAACAGAGTATTTCTTTTTTTTTTTTTCTTCCCAGTTCAGAACTGTTTGTGGAACAGGTTATTTTATGGGGAAGAAATACAGGGTGTTTAAAAAAGATTGACCTAATTTTAAATTTCTATATCTTTTAAATTGAGTCCATCTTTTTGAAATTCTCTGTACTGTGAACATTCTGTGGAAATTGGTTATTTTCCAATTTCCTCTGAGGTTTGTAAATGTGACTTGAATGTGAGTGGTCATTTACGCAAATGTGCCACATCAAAGATCATACTTAGTGCCATAAGAGGCGTGTTCTGAATACCACGCTAGTTATGAGAAATGGGATGGTTTTGTTCAGGGGAATAAAAAGCTGCATGTCACTGATGTACTGGAAGGTAAATGGAAGTTTCTGTTTTTCTGGTGTGCCTGGACAATAACAGAACTTATTTTATCTCTCTGTTTGGCCTGAGACACAACCCTCGTGAATTCATTCACTTTTTATTGGTCAATAGTTCAGTTGCTCACCACTGTTTTATGCCAAACTTTGCAAAAAAACTCACACAGTTTTTGGAAAAGCCTATTCAATGCTTTCTTCTAAGGTTGTTGGAAATCATTTTAAATGCCTTTGCAGTGGTTTGTAGGCACTGATGACCTATTATGCCTCTCTGAAACAGGATGAGTGACCTCCTGAGACCTTGTCATAGTACACAAGTTTTCCTAGGTGACTCTGGCGAATAGATAACCTGTCGTGTCAGCTCTCGAGTCTGAACTGTGCCAAGGTCTGTGTACCCTTCCTGGCTATATGAAGAGATGATCCTCGTGCTGTGGATGGCATCCTGTGCTGCATTCCAGGAACACAGCCCTTCTTGACAGCTGTCACATATCACAGATATCCACTGAGCTGTTTGTCTGAAGCAGCGGGGGAAACAAGAAGTATACAAGAAAATTTTGGTAACTCATTTGTCACAATCAAATCTAATTGAAATATGTAGTTTCGTAAGATGGAAGGAGAGGAGGGGAAGAGGGCTGTAATCGTCACTGAACTTTGTCGGTGAGCAGGAAACTTAATGTTAAAAAATTACTGCAACTGGCCAGAATGAAAATCCCTGTCCTTTGCAGAACTTCACAGCAGAGATTCATCCCCCGTTGTTCTGAAGGGGGTTCACTCTGGAAAACTGCCATGTCTTGGTCTTGCTGCCATTTTTCTAAGCAAAATATGTCAAAATCAGCAATTGGTCCTTTACAGTAATGGTGCACTAGGAATCAAAATGTGACAGAAAGACTGCAATGCAATATTAATTTTTGTGCCCGAATGTCGTCTTGTTAGGACCACTCTGCAGTGTCTCCTGTACTGATCGTCATCTGCTGGTTTATAAATGGAGTTTTTCAAGCTTTGGCAAAACGTAATTCTTGCCCTGTAGGTAACTAGGAAGTTATTGAAAAAAAAACCCCAAACTCATTTTAATTATATGGGAATTTCTGTACTTTTTTTTTTGTTTGTTTTCAGTTGCTTTTAGTGGGCATGGCATACTGCTTGGGGGAAGCAGTCTTTGAATTACTTTTACCACCAGCCAAAATCATGCATGATTTAGTGGGAGCAATAGCTGAACAGCAGTCTGCGTTGTAATGGTAAAGACATAAAATGCATTCAAAGCTATCAGTAAAGGTGCCAACTCTGAAGAGCACCTGGCTAGGTATTAAAGGACACAAATATGATCCCCTTACTGAGCAGTGTTTTATAGACTGTAGATCACAGCCAAAGAAAACAGCTTTTGGAGCTTTTAGGTGTCCGTAAACAGCTAGATAAATCTGAGGGAGCCAGAACAAGGGATAAACAAGGCACATAAGTATCAGCTTGCCACATTGCCTTTTGGAGCTCCCCAAATATCCAACAGAACTTGGAGTATATTACCTCCTCAGCATTCCCATTGCTTTCCATGGTTCCTGGAGGTGGTATCCTTAATGTTAGAGGGGGGATAAATGGAGCAATGTCATGATATAAACTCAAGCTGTGTCCTGTCATCTGCATAATTGCATAGTTGACCATATTTCATGCGAGTTGGCAGTGACCACTGGTCTGCAGTCAGGATGGGGATTTGGAAGAAGAGCTGCACCTATGGTCTCTGATCTCCCTCTTGTAGCTGCTGCCAGCATTCGAAGCATTGCAAATGGGTTTCATAAACAAATCTCATTAGACATTTTTAGACTGAGGAAGGCACACAGCCGTAAATAGAAAATTGATAAGTGGGCAACTGTTAAAAATAGCTCATTAAGAAACGGTAAGTGGAGAAATAATATGGATATGATAGCTTAAGGAATATTCTACAAACATACTCGAAGCCTTTAGCAGTTGCCAAAACTCTGATGAAGTGAATGAAGAGCAAATGGGTTGTATTTCAAACACATACCATTACACTGAGCAACAGTAACATTTTATTGCTTCAGTCACATTTTTTGACTGAAGTAATAAAATTTGTAAAATATAAAGAAAAACACAAGATTTATCTCTCTCTCCTGTCCTATTTCCCTACCCCCACCTTTTCTCATTTCAAATTCAAAACAGATCTCATGGTTAACAGTATGGCACTCAGATTATGGAGATGTCTAAAAAAGTCACTTGACAGATTCAAAGAAACATGCAGTTCTATACACAACTAGAATAACAAGAAATACTTTCTTTCATATGAATTTTATGGTTGCAGCTCATGTCTGGTGAAGCTAGAGAAGAAACCACTACAGAGGTGGTTTCATCTGCAGCCCTGCTCAGATTTAAACAACTTTTAGGTCTTGTCCTGTAGGAGTAGCCAAAGGTAGGTAAATCACATGGTGCACAAAGCTGGTCAGATGTTAAAAGTTTTTGGTCTGTATTTTAATTTTGGTCTGTATTTTACTGTGACTTAGTCTGAGTAGCTGCATTAGTTAGACCAAATGACCTTATTCAGATTGAGCTCCTTTGCAGGTGTTGCTCTATGCTATTGCCTTGTAAAATGGAATTCACTTTTCCAGATGTAGTCATGCAGTGCACATAAACAACTGTGTAGTCTTTTTCTTGCCCCCTTTTTTTTTTTTTAATGAAAGAGTCTGCAATGTATTCCAAACCTGAAGACAAGCCTCAGAGTATTAGGGCTCCTGAATTCTTATCTTATTTCATGTTATGTGATACTGTCCACTCATTGATGAACACTGAAATAACAGCTGATCTCATAGTTAACAGAGTTTTGTTAAAATTTGAGTTACGTACATTCTATTTCTGTGTCCAGGACCAAAACTTAAATATAGACTTGCATACATCCATCAGGTTTTCTCTGCTCCTGTTGTTCTCACTGTAATCTTAGTGTAAAATAAAAAATTGGTTATACTGTTTAGTTTTTCGTGAAGTATCCTCACACAGGGTTAAGGATGGAGAGTCTTATATGGAGTGGACGATCTGAAGTGCAGAGTGTTCCCCTTAGTATTAAAAGTGTACCTAATATTTCTTCTCTCACTCTCCTTCTCGTTTTTGCTCTGGACTGAAAAGAACCATAAATTATAGTTAAGATCCTTTGTTTTGTAGCTTCTTCCTCCAGGTCATTTCCCGAAGGGTGGTGAGCAGCCTGCCTTGCTTGCCCTACTGGCAGTGATGTTTGCATGCACCTCCTCCTCTGTTGGGTGCGATGTCAAGTGCTCAGCCTTGTGACGGGGTTTTATGCAGCTAACAGCTGGATTTTGCCTATAGTTTAGGTGCAAGGGACATATGGTGCAAGAGGAGGTTCCATGATCCTATTTGTGAAGTACTAAGTAGGCACAAATTTGTTTAAAATACTTGCCATTCACAGAGGGCCTTACAGCCCTATAGAACAGAGTGACAGGTTGCCCTGATTTCGGTCTGAGATACAGTAACTTGCTCGATTCCAAACTAGGTTTTTGCATCAGGACCGAAGCATCGCAATGTCACTCTCTTACTCCTTAACTATGGTTTTCTAATGGTAGCATTTAACAGTGTAATGTATATTGATACAGGGGTATAATATACAGCCTAGGCTAATGAAGGATCTGTATAAAGGAAGTGTCATAACCATTGCCTATAAGCAGTAACAAATGGTTTGTTGTGGAACTACCTGTACATACTCCTGTCTCTTAATTTCTGCTAAAAATCTTTGAGTAGCAGCACTAAAAACCTGAGCCAGATCTAACTCTGCTATTCTGTTCTGCTCTCTCATACCTACAGTTGCGCTTTCAATTGTTCTGTTCCTGATTCCCTGTTGTTCTCTGTGGAAACTATGTCTTTTATTTGCATTCTAACATGTCATTTAGTACTTTTTACTCAGCAGAACTGCCATATCAGTGGTGCTCTTCAAATGTGTATTTTAATACATGTAACTGTGCATGCAGCCAAAAGAGAACATGTGAAAATTCTCTGCAGATTCCCTGTGACTTCATTCACACTTCAGTGATTAATTGAAATGTGTAATTCTTTTAGAAAGGTAGTATATGTTTTCATAGTTAATCTGTGTGCTAATCTGCATTCCTCTGACAATTTAATAAGTGAAAGGGTTACGTTATGGTTGTAAACCAGACAAACCATAAACAGACTGCTACCTAATGCAATATCACTTTTTAAAGTGTTTTTAATTTCTTCTTTCCTTTTTTTTTTTTAAACTAGTTTGCATAGTGTTCTTGCTTTGAAGCGTAGCATTTGTTGCACATCTGAAAGTATTTCTCTCCAACTGGGAGGAGTATTTCGTAACTTTGTTTCATTTTGAAGTTGCAAATATTTGTGCTAATGAAGAGAATTTGAATTTGGGAAATATAGAGTACAATAAACAAGACATTCTATTTTCCACATTCTTTTTCTTTTTCTTTTTTTTTTTTTTTTTTAATGAGTTTGTTCCTGTGTTAGTGCTTGGCTCATTAGAGTTTTACAAAGGAGATTGCTGCCACCTTGGCTTGTACAATCTCCTTTCAAAGAAAGGAGTTGATCCTTACCTGTTTTTCCAGATGAAAGCATAGTTATACTGCAGAAAACATTTTGGTCTCTGGATCCTGAGCCACCTTGATAAGACACCTCAGCCCAGGATATCCCCTGCTGTCTTTACTACTCCATCCACAATTTCCTGATGCTATGCAGGTGGGATTCAAACATACATATATATACACACATATATATACACACTGTTCTTCTTTTTCTTTTGAGATGCTCTTGTTGGCTTGAACTGAACAGAGCTGGAGATCTAATTTAGCAGCCTTGAGCTCACCCTAAGAGCTGTAAATGTGTAGCTAAAACTGTGGGGTCTCAGCCTGAAGATGTCTCAGCAATCTTCTTTCCTGAATGTACTTTTGTAATGCAGAACACTTGCGTGATGCAGCTTGCGTGTATTACAAAAAGCAATATGTCTGTTGTTCTTCCTTTGTGCGCTAATTAATAATTGAAGATATTTTTCCTCAAGCGCTCTGAATTTGCATACTTGCAGAGAGCCTGATATTTTTAACCACACCAAAGAGTGATAAATCAGTGTAATTCAAGTCAAGCTCTTAAATACTTTGAAGGAGAAGCAAATTATGACAAAAAATAGATCAGGTTGTCTCATGTCAAATTTTGACTGAGGTGAACTTTGAATGAAGCCTGTGCTGAGTATAAAAAGATAATGATCAAATTAGTAGAGTAGGAGTATATGCACTCACAAGAGAATATTAATTTATGGTACTTACAGTGAAGGCATATAAGGAAGATTTATTTTTCAGCGAAGAAGGCTATTTGTAAAGAATTTCAAAGTAGTACTTCTGATGCCTATCTTTTTAAGCTTCACTTTCTATTTCCCACATATTTTAGCAACTCATTTTGGTCATCACCAGACAAATCCCAGCTATATCTATTCACAGTGTGCCATTACGTGACATCATTTGTGTTGGGACAATTCTTTTCTGCGATATATAACACTTCTGTCTGTACAACAAAATGTTCGATGCTTTCATACTTCATTGAAATACAGCTGTATCTACTCATATCAAGGTAACTTCTGCAATTGTCCTTTCCACTTTCTTGAGTTGCATCTATATTTCCAGGTTTCTGGATGTTGGGGAAGAGCAAGCATCTTTCAGGTGCTCCTGGTTTTGACCCATACTTTCAGGATTTGTTTTATTTCATTTCCAAGTGCGGATTTGTGTTGTTTAACAGAGTTGGCCAGGCGGATTTACATGGTCTGTTTTGGAGGGCTCATGGGCCCCTTGCTGGGATATGTGAACAGGGTGGGGAGCGGGACGTTTTCCTCCTTGCTTGTACAGTCCTGTGTTTTCCTCCCTTCTTCTGTCTCTATAATGGGGTTGAAGGATGGACTTGGGAGCCTGGCTTTCTACCCTGGGTTGCAGAGAGACTGCTATTCTCATGCACCCCTTTGGATATAAAGACTGTCATGGTCTGCTTGTGCTTTTCCTGCAGCAGCCCTGCTGCTTCTTCTGGTGCTGGGATCTCTTAGGTCGATAATCTGGTAAGGTTCAGAGTTGTCTGTGCTTCATCTGGAGGAGCTGTTTGATTATTGCTGTGTCTGCATCAGTTAAACCAGGCGGTTCCTGAAATGTACTGCTAACAAAAGGATGACTGTACTGTTGAGTGTATGGAACTGTGTGGTTTTATATATATATATACATATATATAGGATCAGGATCTGCAATGCTAACTCATGTAGCTGAATCATTAGATTTAAGTATTTTCCATGACTTACAAGGAAAACATGTTCCACCATAAAAAATGCCGTAACAATTGCTGCTACAGATAAGTAGTTGTCCGTTCATAACAGCAGTATTTTTCCCCCTTACAGCATCAAATTAAACAGCAGTAAAGCGATCCCTCTATCACTGAGTCGTAACCCGATGAACTAAATAGTAGTGTCACGTCTATTTTCAGAAGCTTTGTTGCTAAAAACAGATCTCCACTCTGCGCACCGCTTCAGCCTTTCCCAAAGTGACAGCATTTAGTTAGAAATAGCTCATTGGCCTGTCTTGCCCAGCTTCCCATTGTAGTGCCCTGGTCCGTGAGAGCAGACAGCTGGGGGAGTTTGGCGTTTTGAAGGTTACGATCACAGCAGTTTCGTAAGTGCTTTATTTCAGTTCTCTTCTGGCTGTGCTGGGGACAGGTGCGGTCTGGTTCTGATTTCACTGGTCTTAATTTCTTATCTGACCTGGTAGTCAATCAAGGGCATGAGAGAGGAGCAAGAGAAAGCAGGAGAGGAACAGCCTGAGACGGACGGACAGAGAGAGTGCAATTCCGAGCATCTGACTTTTCTCATCCAGGAACTGGCAGATCTGCCTGTCATTCAGTGCTGCTCTGTGTATTGACGCTGCCCTGTGCAAAATGGATTTCTGAGTGTTAACCATCATGTTCTTCTTTTCCAAAGGGTCTTCTGTAGGATTTCATTTGCAGAGCACAGAGGGCAATATCTAGGGTAATTCCAGGGCTTAGCGGCTGTGATCTTTTGTCAACTCTACTTGTGAGTGAAATTAAACTTGGTATGAGCACCCACAATCTGAGCTTGTGCAACACGATTCCTGGCCAATGAGTGAAAAATCATAAACCTGACAAGTATTTATGAGAGGGAAAAATGAGATGTCATATTATAACAGGAATATATTCATTAAATCTATCAATTTCACAGAAACCAAGAATTCCCTCTTCAGTAAAAGGCTTTGCGTAGGTTTATAAAGTCAGATATTCTTTTATGAGATGTAACTTTTTATGCTAAAACACAGTATGTTTAAACTTGGGTCAGTATTTTCTAAAGGAGCAAGTTACAAAAAAGGGCCGAGTTAACATGATGTTAACTAGCCACTCTGGTTTTGAGGGGATATTGGCCAATATCTGTGGATCAGCTTATTGCAGATGGAGCATACCTCAAAAAAAAAATCTTACAAAAGCAATAAGCCTGGCAGGGGTAAACCTTCAATGTCAGTAGCCTTATGCCACTTCCCATCACCAGAGGATTTGATGCAGCAGGAACACAGCAAAGACTTCAAAGAACAATTTCCAGTCATCATTCCCATACATGGGAGGTCGGTCCCAGAAGAACCTGGGGTGCGAACCTCTCCAAGTTTTCCCTGCATGCCCACAGGTGGTGTCTCTCCTGTCAGAAAGGAGACCTTAAACCTGAAAATCTGAGCTTCTTCAGGTTCTTGAGGGCATTGACTTAAATGGTCAGATTTTTAGTCTAAAGGAGGAGTAGTCTGTGTGGAGGTGATGTGAGTGACTGAGTAAGATGTATGCACAATGTAATTAAACTTAGTATCTGTTTATACCACAGGAGCTCCAGTAGCTTGTGATGGAGCTGGGCAGCTCACTCGCTCCCGGCTTCTCTGTTCCCAGGGCCCTGGTTGCTGTGGCTTCAGAAATCATCTTCTCGTGTTGGCATGTGGTCACAGCTTCATGAGTAAACCTTTATAACCAATAAGATTTGGAGCAATCTGGCAAAAAGGATGCAGGGCAAGAGGTGGCTTAGTCTGCCTGAGTGTGCCAACACATTATACAGTCAAGAGGGGGGAAGAAAGACCAGAGCGGAAGCAAAGTTCAGCCGTCTTTGTACCAGATGAATGTCACAAACCAATATCTAAGTATAACTGGCCTGGTGTTAGCAGGTTAAATTGGCACCTGCTGCTGATGGAGACAAGCCTCGTGCCATTCCCAGCCCGGCGGGTGGTAGAGCTGTCTTGCACAGATTTCCAGCCACTTGCGTCTTTCCTTCTGATGGCAGCGTGCTGCGGAGGCACCGCTTGTCTGGGTTCCGCTGTCCTGCTTCCACCTGCTCCTCGTGGTCTGCAAAACAGGAGGGATTTGTGTGTGCGTGGTGGGTTGTGGTTGTGGTATTTGTGTGGTTTTTAGGGTTTTTTTTGTTTGTTTGTTTTTTAATGTTAGCACTTAAAGTGCCTTTTTATCTTTCTATACCGGTTATATAATGATTGTATACCTGTGATAAGGCATTTTGCAGGGAGCTGCTGCTCATTTTTGCTACAACCGTAATTCCAGATGCTACACAGCTGCCCAGTTATTTGGTCTGCTGGCACTCGTTCTTGGGTAACTTTAAACTGTTCTGTGCGCGGTTTGAGGGCACAAATGGTGTAAAAAGCATGGACAGAGACTGAGGAAAGATGAAGGCTTTCACTGCTTAGCACCCCCTCCCGCTGCTTAGTTTCCTTTATTACAGAGTAAATGAGCACTCTTCAGAGAATACTTCTGTGTTGTAACATGTTACAAGTGCTATTGCATAAGGACCTGTAAAACATACAAAAATCACCTGTACATTGTTGTCTGCATGGGATTTATGTTAGACTTCACACTCAAAAAGTCAAAAGGCACCTCTAGTATTTTAACAAAATATACGCTTAAACATGTTTCGTTGTTTGAGTGAAACACAACTTGCCTGTTACACCTAGGGATATTAGATCCTGAATGTATCTGTTTACAAATGCCAAACTCAACTTTATTTAAACTAAATATTAGCACTAGGTGTCCTTTCAGTATAGTTAATTTACCAGGATCACCAAGAAATACCACGTCTAAAAATCGTACTGTTAAACATGGTTGACAAATTATATTTAAAGTCTTAAACTTATTTTTCAAAGTGGATTTTAAAATCTATTGTCTAATTAAATCAGTTTTTCACTTGCAAGTAATGAAAACCTTTAGCTGTAGCCCAAAAGTTAAAGCTCTTGAGAGTGGAAAAGTTGTATTGTGAGAGAGCTGACTTTAATAAACGTAAGCAAAACTGATATCATTTAGCGAGGGCTTATTTGCGCATGGGCCACATTTGGATTGATCTGTGGGAGCTTTTGTCACAAGAAAACTGGACCTTTATCCTCCATAAGGTTGCTTCTTGTAGTATTAATCAGTCATCCTTATGGCATGCAGAGATCAAAATACAAAAATCCTTAACTGTCCTCTTAATTCTGAACCTTTTGAACGTTTGCAGTAATACAGCTTGATGTTCAACAAGGTTGTTGCTGGATAGGCAGGGCAGTGGTGACGAAGTCTATCACCACTTACAAATGTAACGATTAAGTTCAAAGCCTTCAGACAGGGTTGGTTGTTAGCAGAGAGAGCTCAAAAACTGCGGCAAAGTATTAGCAATCAGGGAGCAAAGGGCGATGTGTTGTGACAGCTAGAGGTATCACGCTAACAGCCTGGCTGGGAGACCTTCTATCTGTGTGTTTCTCTGTTATTCCGATTATTTCATCTTGCGGTAAACGAGGGGTTACTTTGGGTTCTTCCTGTTCTGCCCGTATCAATGAAGAGAATTGGTAAATAAATGCCGTGTATAAACAAGATGCTTTCAGAAAGCTGCTGGAATTGTTGCCTGGAGAGTAAGACCCGCTTGATTTAATTTTTCAGGTCAATTTTGGTTTTTAGTGAAACTTTGGGAGTTTGATTAGCTATTTACCTGGCTGTGGCAGCTGAATGGCAGCCCCTCTCAACCCACCCAGCACCCACAAGGTCGCTGATGTCCAGGGGAGATCCTGGGGCAGGAGGAGCGGTGTGGCATGCCGCGGGCCATGGGGTGATCCCTGCTCCGGGGATGGGGTCAGCAAGGATTCAGTTACCTCCTGGGGCCTCAGGAGCATGCGTGGCAGAGGGCACTTCGCTGGTGTCCCTGAAAGGAGCAGCACGTTCCTTTTTGTTGCGTGCTGTTGACAGCAGGACACCAGATACCCCTCAGGAAAATGGATGGCCTCTTGGCTAGCATGTTGCTGCTCCAAGTGCCAGCGTGCCACCTGCCCCCTTTCCCTCCCTCCTCGCTTTCTTTGTCAGCCTCCTGAGTGCTGAGCTCCTGTGCTGTGCAGGAGCTGTTGCATGAGGCCCCGTGTGTGTCTCATGCACTGATGTTCCTTCCAGCCACAGCATCCCAGGTGCAGCAAAAGGGAGCGAGGTGCCTGGTGGAGCACTGTCTTCTGTAGTGGTGGGGTACTGGAGGGCACCCTGAGAGAAGATGCTGACAGCCTAGCAGGGGCTTGCCGCAAACCTCCCCCTGGCCAGGCTTATGTGTGCTGAAAGCTGCCTCCTGTCAGCCCTGCCTGGTCCTCCTACCTGAGGTGGGTGTGGATGGCAGGGTCCTTCCACTTCACAAAGGTGGAAATGTTCTCCAACACCTTTCTCCTACCTAAGGGGTATCCCTGCACTATCTTCCTGCAATACCTTGGGCAGACTTGCAGGGAAAAACACACTAAGGTTGTTCTTGGAAGTTGCTGCTAATGAGAAGAGGTCTATAGAATAAAGAATTTAATTTGTTTTCATGTCAAGACCCTGAAACAAGCTGTTAAGGTGGGCTTGTGCTGCAGCTGTTCTCTTTGTTTGTTAGAAAGAAGTCTAAAGCACTGCAGCAGCTCCTGCCACAGCAAGATGGCTTTAGAAAAACTATATTTTAAAAAGATCTTTATTTTTAAAGCAGTTCCTAGAAGACAAGCTCTGCCTGTATCCTGGGCTTGTCTGGAACTGAAGGGTCTCTCTCTGTGCCAGAATCACTTTTGGAAACAGGTGCAACACCACTGAGTTTGGGGAATGTGCAATGACCCAATTGGTTATCGCCAAAAGGTGGCAGCGTCTACATCTGCTTTTCATTATAGCCCGTGTTGCTAGTTAAACCAAATATCCTAGATTTAGGTGCATCATAAATAGGACAGTAGCAATTGGTGTTGGATGAGTTAACAGCCTCAGATCCATGTTTGCTTTGTCTTGATGTTTTGTTGGTCAACCCAAGTGAGGATAAATAGGCAGACAAACAGATTAATGCGACTGACGGGCTCTGAGAAGCCGTCCATGTCTGTATTTCATCTCCTTGTGATGGCCCCAAGCTAATCCCTGGGTCAGGACACTTCCACGCCTGGGGATTCAAAGTCCTGGTCTGAGTGTGAGACTGCCCAGAAACAAGGGTGCTGGGAAGCATCGGCACTGGGGTTTCTGCAGCAGGAAATGAGCAACATGGGCTTGGCAGTGCTGTGTCATGAGACACAAAGCATAAACCCTGAAGTCAGGCCATAAAAGAAAATACAGCTCATGTGCATCCCGATGAAAATATATCTTCCTTTCTCTCTGCTAGAAAGACTTTCTACATAGCAAACATAAAAATGTCTGTGTGGGTTTTTTTTTTTAACTTTGCTGGTAAACCATTCTCTTTGTGGTAAAATGACTGATTGTCTTCAGATTTTCCCTCATTTTTAGTTATCATATGAAAAAAAAAAAAATATTTAGCCAGCTTGAATGAATTCTTTTATCTCTCCTTAGAGAATAAACTTTTGTCCAAGTCCTTTAATGTTTTCCCTTTAGAGAAGTATTCAGTAAGATTGCTCTGTTGCCCTTTTAATTTCCTTCTACCTTTTTCTGAACTGTTCTGTTGCCTCAAGGTAACACATTAATTAAATTAGGATAAAAACTTTGTTTCAGTGCAGAAAAAGAATTGGGCATGTTTGTTTGTTTTATGAAGGGTTGTGTTTTTTTTTTTTTTTTTCCACTTTGTATCCTGCAAGGCCCTTCTGAAGGGTAGCACTGAATGAAATCTTCACAAACAATGCTTCATATGCTGGGGCCTGACATTTTGGTTCTGTTAAAATCAATAGCTTCAGTTGTAGAGGATGGAAGCTGGATTTTGCTTTGCTGCAGTTTACCTGCAGGAAAAGCCCTAGTTTTGTGGGGATAAAGTGTCTCTTCTTGTCTCACAGAATCAGCTGAAGTCAATGTTAATTGCTTACTCATATACTCAGCAACTAGCCTTTAAATTTTATATGTACACATGTAAATATTACTTTCGGTTTCTGAATTTTTTTTAATATATCATAGAACAGACTCTTGCAGTTTCTTCTTGCTACCAAGAAGGCTATGCCCATGTCTTGTACACGAGAAGAGACAAAGGTAGGGGTGAAGAGCCTTAGAAAATAACAACACGCTCGTTTGTGATTGCTCTTGTCACGTGCTTACAGGATCTATGCACAATTTTCCAAATGATGAATATTATTTGTGGAATCTCGATGACAAATATTACAGATTTTGTCTCTATCTCACAGTGATACTAAGGTAAATAATTGAAAATAACACTGCTTCTTGAGAAGAGTGTTGTCTTAGCCTTGGAGCTTCCCTGTCTTTCCTGGAATGGTACCAAATCCATCCCTGGAACAATATGGTTCACTAGTGGTTTTTGGACAGCACTTCTGGTTTACTATTAGGCAATTTGGACAGGAGTTTGGAGCCATGTTGAGTGATGGTATTGTTGATCAAATGAATTATGGACCCACAAAAAACCACCTTTTGAACAGCTTATAGCAAAAATGAGGCTCAGAAACATCAATATAATATAAGCCGTTTGCGGCCCCTTTTCCTTGAGGAAAAAGGTTACCTTGACTAAATTCATGCCATACTTTCAGGTTTTGCTCCTTTTAAAGACCTGTTGTATTTTTAGTGCATAATTTAAGTAAGCGAGTTTACGGTTTTGACTGTTTATCAGAACATGCCGTCTTTATGGCAGAATGTGTAACAGCAAAAGCAAAATGTGTAAAACCACATTTTGTTTCTAAGCTTGTACCATCTTTTTGAGTTTTGAAAAAACAGTGTTTCTAGTACTATAATACTGAAAAGAAGTAGAACTTGAGAGTATGTTGTCTATCTAAAGAACAGCTGCTCTAGTCTAAATATCTTATCAGAACTTGCCCTTTGCAACAAAATTTGGTAGAAAAATGTTTCTTTTTGACACCTTTGGAATATTTTATGTCCTGTTTCAACATCTCATATGCACCATAGTTCAGCCAATCAAGTACATAATATTTATATGCTTTTTAATTTTTTCATATAAGTAGAAATAAGGTAGTTGAATCAAGATGATAATAGGATCTGAACAATTCAATATTAATATAAAAAGTGAGAGATTTAATGTAAAATTTTGGAACAAGGTTAGAATTTTTGTTCTGTTATTTTGATATCTCATCCTTATTTTAAACCATTTGTAAAAATAACAATGGAAAAGAGGAATACTCATTGCTGTTGTCTAATTTATTGGATCAATGTCTGCAAGACTGCCAAAATTCCTGAAGTTTCTTATTAATGATGTGAAATTGTATCCCTGGCCCAGTTCTCAAAAGCTTTAAGAAATGTACCCAGAAGTTTCCCTTTTCCTGAAGAAAGCCCCAAGCTTATTTTACTCCATCAGGCTTAGAGTGATCTCTGCTTTTCACACACATGTAAATCCTGAGAGATCAAGGGGAAAAAAATACCTTCTTATATTCAGATCCTGAGCTCCTCCTCCAACCCAATACCCAGTGATCACAGAAAACCTCTTGCTTACAACTATGGATGTAGCCTTGCTTTGGGAGGAAGCACTTACCAATATGTAGCAAACTGCACCTTTAGGGAGTATCTATAGGCATAAATAGAACTCAGCTTACCACCTCGATGCATCTCTCCTCTGCTTGGTCTCTTTGCTGTGCTGCCTATAGTACCCTTGCTGGTGGAAACCAAGAGCTTTGCAGATCCTGGAGTTCCATCTGATGCCTGCTGGGTTTTCACATGTCTCTGTAGGTTTATACAGATGGTATAAAGAGTGTTATGGTGTTTATTTCCCATGTTGATATTGGGTATGTCTGAGCTGCAAGCAGAGGCATCACTGAGAGAGCTTTAAATCTGGTTGGGTACCTGACAGCACAGTGATCAGTGCTGTGGGTACAGTGCAGGCTACACCAGCCCACCTAGGATGACAGGTCTTTTTTTTTTTCTTTTTCAAGGATTTGTTTGGGTTGATCTGTAGGTCATAGTCTTCATTAATGTGGCTAGTGGGTCCAGTTAAGTTGTTTTAATCTTTGCATGCTTTACAAAATGCCATTCTGAGTATGTGGACACTTGGCTTCATCCAAGTATGCCTGGTGAATCACAGGGTGTGCTATGAAATTTTTTTGGAAGTGCTGTCTATTTGCCGGGTATGAAACACTTCTCTGTATGCAGTCTTTCAGCAGAGGAAAAGAGCAAAAAGGCAATGCATCAGGAGTGGTATGTGAAGTTTGAGTATTTTTGTTTACTACAGCGAAAGCACCTCAGACACATCCTTTATTTTGGAATCACAGCTTGATTCTAAGTTCTTAAGCTTTGGAAGACCTGTCCCAAGTGCTCTGAAACTGTATTCTGCACCTTGGAGAACACCCAGAGTGATTAGGGAATAACGTCCCAAGAGCAACAGACTAACATTCTCCAAAACATCACATTTTTAATTCTTTCCATGATTTTTGGTAGTCTCCAAGTTTTCATTTTAAAGGCATTGAAACAAAAGCTTGTTCTTGCGTAATACTGATTGTGATTACATCGCGACAGCAGAAAGCAATCTGACCTGTAAGACGCACTTTCCATTTCTGCTATAAATACGACTTTCCCTGTGTAAATCAATTTACAGTTTCTCTATTAAGCCCTTCGAGAGCTGCTCCGGCACAGAGTCCGAGGGCACGAATGCAAGCATCCTGCCTCCAGAGAGCGGCTGAAAAACCCACCTGTTTGGGCGAGCGCTGGAACGAGGTGACGGATGTCAGTGTGGCTGGTTCGTGCCGATGCCCTCACGTATTTACCCGCTCATAGCCTACGCTCCGTTTTTTCCTGCCACGCAGCTGGGATCGGAGGGAGGTTGAGCCTTTTCTGCCCTATTAACTGTGGCATGTTTGCTTTGCTTTTATCTCCCGGTCTCCTCTCCCCAGTAGCAACTGCCTTGCCCTCAGTCCGGAGGATGGCCCCATGACTCCTTTGTTTAACTGCTGTTATAAGCTGCCGCACAAATTGCTTGGCAGAGGGTGATTTGTAGTGACAAGGCTTGAACTTTATCCCCGGAGATTCACCAGATACCTCTGCAATGCTCTGCGTCTCTCAGGACGGGGAATAGGAAGCCCCGGCTCCCACTTTCAAGCCTGATCTTGCATCATCCCAGCTATTGCATAACAGTGTAGCTGAGATGCGATGGCATGTCCTGTTCTCTGCTGCATTAATGTGGCTCTGCTCACTCACAGGAGGTGAGCTGAACCCTCTTTCCCATTGTTTATGGATCACTACACATGTGTGGGGATTTACAGACATCCTTGAAGAATTATAGCAACAGACTAGATCAACAAAAATGATGCTCTTTAAAATCTTTTGAGGAGAAATGGGTAATTTGCTTAAGAAGAATGTATGGGATGGAAATTAGTCTTGTGTATGTCTTTAAGTGCTGCAGTCTAACTTGCATAATTTGCAAATGAGAAAATGGCAGATGATTAGTTTGGAAGACCATTTTACTTATATCTTCTTATATTTTAAATTTTCTTTCATTTCAAATTTCAGGTGTTGCTTCTCCTTATTGCTCATTTTTCACTGAATCTATGATACATGTTAATTTTCTGTTGTAGATTTGTTGCTGTTCACTAACTTTGCATGATTTCCATGTCACATTTTGACTTCTGATGAAGATTGCATCATCTGTTTTAGCCCTTTAATGCCTGAAAGTTTTCTTTTTGTGATCCATCTTGCTTTTAAGTTTTTAAAGTGTATCTGCTACCTTTTCTGCTAGAACTACAACAACCCCCTTCTCTTTCCCACCATTTCTTAAGGCCCAGTAATCCCACAGCTGATGGCTCCTTATCCTCTCAAGCCTTCAAACAATAACAAAACAAGACTGTAGGCCTCCTCCCCTCATTCATCTTTCTGCTGCAGAAATACCTAAACACCAACCAGAGGTGTGCAAGTGTGTGGACTTGCATGGCAGATTTGGGTTTGTTTGGTCAACTGGCTGCAGAGTTACCAAGTGTCATTTCTGCTGCTCTGAAGGTGCTTTTGCAGCACTTAAAAAAGGTGGCTGTGGGAAGAAGCTGATGGAAGTTCTGCCGCTGGATTTGGGATAAGGAGCTGCCACTTGTAATATCTCCTGAATCCCAGAGAATGGTTCAGCCTGTCCTAGTAGGCACAAGATTACTTTTAGGTGAATAACCTCCCAGCCCTGGATTAACTTCCCCACACTTTGCTGCTCTGAGTAGGCTGGTGTCAGGATCCAGTGGATGGGTTCAGAAAAGAAAGACTGAAGGCGTTGCTAATTTTCCTATCTTGTGATCTCAAAGTGTATGCAGAGCTGTTTGGTGGTGATAAAGTGGGGGACAAAAAAGGTCTCTCTGTACTTTCCGTTTGTCTCCTTTGTCCTTCAGAAAAAGGGTTTTGACTTTGACTTTGATCCAGGGCACAACTCATAGGTTCACAAATCAGCTTTATGTTGTGAGAGCTTGCGACAGGCTTACGGTGTCGGACTGAAAGTCCAAGAGAAATAAAAGGCTGATGATTTTGAATATATGCAAATTATAAGAATTATTCGGGGGCCTTGAGACTAAAGGAATTTATTTTGAAAAACATGGCTAGGGTTCCTGTACATTACTATTACCTTTTATTCTGTATCTCTTGCACATACTGTGTTTTCAACAAATGCAATATAGCTTTAAAATTGGAGCACTGGCTCTGTGTTCTCACTGCACTCATCTTCACTAGGGAAACGGAACATCTAGCCAAGTGACCAAACTAATTGATGTGTGTCTGGAGAAAGTGAGACTGGTCTTGGATGTGACTGGTGTTTTACATGTACTACATTGGTGTATCAGTTATTTCTGTTGCAAGAGTGATTAGACGACCCAAAAAAATCATTGCCTTAAAAGATTAAACACCACACACAAGGCTGAAGCAGTTACTGCCTCAAAAAAAATCAAACCAAACGAAAACTTCGTGTGTCTTCTGATTAATTGTTTGTACAATGGATATATTGTTTTGTTATGTGCTGTGCACAGATTTCCTCTTGTATCAGGGACATCTAACATGCCATATTTGTATGATGCATTTTAAAACATCTTTGCTGAAAAAGTTGTAAGAAGTTTTTCTCTGTATTAAAGGCATCACAAAATCACCAGCACAGATGTTCTCTGGCTGACACACAGGCTTGAAAGTGCTTGTGTCTGCATCAAGATATTGCCTAAATAGATAAAATAGCTAAATATTTTTTTTCTGCCAGAGATCTAAAGAGATGAATGACAGGTCTTATAATAATGGTAAATATGCTTGGGGCAATGTAGAGGCCAGAGACCATGACCCTGCATTGGTAGAACACTGTTTTCTGGGAAAATCTGAAGAATTTTGAGGAGACTCAAACATGCATGGGAACGTTTGGGATCGTTTCAGCTTTTTTGGGTTTTTATCTCTTTTGAATAACTTATAAATATTTCAGAACGCCCCCATGACATGTCTGTTCCTGTGTGAAAAAATTTAAGGGAATATATTTTAGAATTGTATCCCAAGTATTTACAAGCACTATTGTAGGATTAGAAACTCCCCCCAAAGCACTGATTTATATAACTGTGCTAGATACCTTGTTGTGACTAACAAGGAAAATCCTGCTCCAGAGGTATGAACTAACCTGCACGTCACAGAGGATGAAATAGGTTGAATGAAATGACTGACAGAAAAAATAGTGAGAGCTGTCTTGCAGGATAGATTGAACTTTCCATGTAGAACTTAATGTCACAGCAGGAAATGGACATTGAAATACATGTGTGAGGAATTAAGTAAATATAAATGAGATGATACTGACACTTCTCACCAAAGGTTTGTTAGTATTTAAATGGCACCTGCAGTTTTCTTTAAGTTTTGGAGCAGAACACAGTCTACACCAGCAGTCCTGAAGCTGAGGCTGAAAGTGAAGTCTGTTTAACGCAAGCAAACTATCAGCAACTTGATCACATCGTCAAAGCTGATATAAATATACTAACACCACCGAGTTGTTCAGTGTTTGAAAAGTATCACAGAAGGGGATTTATCAGTCACAGGGAAAGAGAGCCCAAAGGGCTCTGATTGCTTGATGTCTTTCTGAATGGTGGTATATATTTGATAATTGAAAAGGGGAATCACCAATTAAAAAAAAAACCCTGTGTTCACACATGAACCCCAGTGAATTCAAGTGCATGTGACTTAGGGAGAAGCGCCATGAACACATCAGAATGAATATGTTTGTGGTTGTTGTTTTTGTGTGTGGGGGGGGTTTTTTTTTTTCTTCCCTCTCTAGAAAACACCTAGAATTTCTCCTTGAAAAAGATCAGTGATTTTTTTTCTTCTTTTTTTTTTTTTTTTACCAATTAACCTTCACTGCAGCTATTTAATTACAATAATTATAGAATTGCACTGATAACTGCTTCATAGCAGATTGTATCCTCTGAAGCCCAAGTATTCTTTCCAGCATTGTGCAAGTTTTTTAAACATTTATTTTACCGATATATTAATACATATAGATATCCTTATACCATCTCAAGAGTCACCAAAGTTAGCAGAAATCCTTCCATGGATATCAATGGACATCAATTAGAAGCTTAAAATACTATTGAGGGCCAGATTCTAGCACTGTAGTACATTACAAAGTATAAAGTGACCCAAAAATATAGGCTAAGTGCAGAAATGTGTTGAGAGGTATCAATTTCCCAAACTTGTGAGTGAAATAAATTATTTCAATTGTGACTGAATTATGTGTATATATATATATTTTTTTTTAATGTGTCGTATTGTTTTATTTTGATGTTGCTGGAAAATGTTTGGATGCTTTTGGAATGAAATTACAAAGAACATGTCCTTTTATACCTTCAGATGAATCCTTGTTTAAACGTACATACCTTGCCAAATGCTTTGGCTTTTGAGGGAATGCACTTTCATCTGCTTGTATTTATTAATATAATACTTGAACATTTTGCTAATTGTAATATCATGATGCCTAGTGTCCCTCTGTATTTTATTTCTGAATGAGGCACTGTTGTGAGAGAGAAATACAGTAAGGTCATTTCAGGTCTGTCTTGTTTTTGTTATATCCATAAGCAAACTCTACAGCAGAGATGGTCAGCCAACATGCCTGGCAATTATCTTCTTTGAAGACTTTAGCACTTGGTTGTTTTCTTGTCTGTAAGGACTAACAAGCCATAAAAACCAGGGAAAGTAGAGGGAAACTTCTTGTTTATGTTGCTACCTTTACTCAGTGGTTTTACACCCCGTCTTGAAAGCCACCAGCCCCCAATTACTTCATCCTGTGCTAAGGGAACAAGGGAGCTGCTCTGTCTGCTGTGCCACGGAGATGTGGTCCCTTGGTAAGGGAGGGGGATATCAGTCCCAAGGGGACAGGTGGCTCTGACTGTCCTGTCAAAGAGTAGGGTGTCCACAGTGACAAAGTGGTGGTTTGGAACACCTGAGGACAAACCAGCTGGGTGCTGGACCTGGTGGCAAATATTGTGTCTATTCCCTTTCACAATGACGCTTCCAGGCTGAGGGTACAGACGGTGCTTGCGAAAAGCCCCAATGCTGGCTGTATTTCACCTGAAGAGATTATATACATCTTTTGTAGTCTCATATAAGAATATTTCTACTACTTAACTTTAGTCAGGTAGTTTGGTGTGAATTGGATGTTGGGTAAGTTCAGGAGTTATTCACACTTGTTGCTGTCCTATTAGTTTTTATGTCTCAAGAGTTGGAAGGAGGGAGATGGGCAATATTTGGAGGACTTGATGATGAAGGCAGTATCTATCTTCAGTTGGCACCACAGGTACAATTGTTGAATGGGACCTTAAGCTGACAATTTAATCAGCTCTGAAACTTTCTAGGTAAACAGTGGACTGGAATCACTTGCTTCACACTAATATTTCCATTATGTTTTCTTACTCGGAGTACTGTCAGATTGGACTAGACTCAGCTACGTTTGCTGTTGGAGTTTTCAATGTTTGTTTAAAAAAGGAATATTCTGAGAGCGCAAGAGGTCTGTTATCATTTTCATCTGCATACATAACTTTCAATGACTGTAATGGGAAATACGGAGAGGGAACAGATTGCTTAAGAATGCTTGTCTTTAAAGCAATTAGTCTGATAAATGACCTGACTGAGACTGGTCAGAAAGACAACAGAAGAGAGATTTATCTGTGAAGAGGTACCAAATCGCAGTGAGCATTCGGGACTTCTTTGTGCTTGGAAAGGTGTGCAGCTTTTTGTATCTACAGTGCTTTGTTTTTTCTGGTACTGATTTAAGAGTTTGAAGCCCTTGAAACAGTTGCTGTTATTCTCTGCATTTAAGACGAGGAGAAACGGAGGCAGGAAGCTTCTGGGTTTCTCCAGATAGTGAAGTGGTAGGGTCTTATCTAAGGAATTTCTGATTCTTCTTCATTGACTGCTGGAATATTAGTTACTGGGCTGCATGGGGTGATTGGCACCCTAAACTACACTTAGGTTCTGCAGATACAATACATCTTGAGAGGATTCAACCCAGGTGCCCTTCAGCAACTGTGGCCGTTTCCAAAGCCTCCAGTACGATGCAAGCTTCATGTCAGATGTCTCATGTCACTATGAGCTGTCACTTCCATAGAAAACTATTGAAAATGAGTGAGAATTTTCTTAAATAGGTCTGTGTTATCTCTCGCAGAAAACTTAAAGGAATGCTGGGAATGAATTCCTGTTTTCTGGTTTTCCCCCGTTGGTTTCTCAAGAGGTCTTCAGATGCTCAGGAAAGACAAGTACTGTAAACAGTTCAGTGTATAAATGACAACACATACTTTGGTTTCCAACTTTAATGAATAATTGAAAAGATATTTTAGTTTACACTTTCATATTTTTAAGGTTTCTAGCAACAAAACTGGTCTTTTTGTGCTGGTGTTTTTTTCCTGTCTGTGAAAGAACAGCTGGTTGGGGTAGATTGGTGCAATTCTTTGGTGGAATGTTTTTCCATTGATGCATACTGTTTAATAAAGAGTTCATTTCCAACAAAAGACATGTGCTCATGTTCTTAGAATTTTTCCGGGAAAAAAACACCAAACAGACAAATCTGTAACCATGGTTATTAGAATGGAAAGCTCAGGTTTTCTAACTTCAGCATTTTGACATTATAATTTCGGATTTCAAAATTAAAACGTAGGAAGAAACTCGGACTTTTTTAATTTTTAAACTTCTGAGTTACTGGAAACTGATCTTAAATTTGTTTTACTTTCTATTTTGGGCAAATTTCAAGATGTTCAGATTTCCTGTAATAGATAAATCCTGAGCCAGAGCCAGTAAAGGACTCGGTTTCATCTTGAATGCTCAAGTTCTTATTCAAGAAAACGCTTCCACTACAGATAGTTATTGAGGAAATGTAACGATTCTGTGTGTCAGGTCTTACTCTTGTGAGCCTTTAAGAATCTCTTCAATTTGTGGCAGTGACAGAAGTTTTGAATTATGCCATTTGTCATTTAACAACGCAGGGAAACCAGAGGGGAAGAGAGGTGTAGTTTCCTATGAAGTGCAGGAGGACCTTCAGCTGAGTGGGAGGCTGAAATGTTACACTTTTTAAAAACCAAGTTTTCAATTCTTATTCCCATTTTTTTTTTTTCCCCCCTACCCATTCCTCTTTGCTATGGCACTGCTTAGAGAAGGGTTTCAAGCAGCTCCAGGAGCAAAAGCAAATATGATAATGTATTGAAAAATACATCAAGAGAGATCTTGGTTCCCAGCTTCCTCAGTTTTCTCTTGAATGCATATCCATGGGTTCTACTGCTTAGGTTTTGTGTTTTCTAACTTCAGCTCATGCAGTTCCTTACAGTAGAAGAAAATCTGAGTGGTAAGTAGAAGGGTCCTAGGAGGTTGCAGAAGTCTGTTCATCAGGATCCCTTGGCATAACACAGCCTTTACAATATAATGAGTTTAGGTGCAAAATCTTTTTCAGCTAAATGAGACACGGACTTTAATTAACACAAACCTCTTTTTCAAAGAGTTATGGCTCACCCAAGGCTCAATGTTTTCTCTCTGTTTCTTATTGAATCAACACACTCTTATGGCATTTCCTTCTTAGATTTGTATTTGCAAGCTGAAACATGATTTAAAAAGGAAAACCACGTTGATGTGACAAGTGTGGTTTTGCTTGTGTCTGTGATACCATAGATCAAGACGTGGTTTTTTTGTTCTTTGTATCCTCTTGGTGGTGCCTGTTTGTCTGTGGACAGTCTAATTTTTTACATTAAAGTAGTTTGGGCCTTTCCTCCTTTTAGCTTTTTGCTTGCTTTTTCTTCACCTTCCCAGCAAGACTGTTCATTAAGTTGCAGCTAAAATTGTGAAATGCATGCCTAGATCCCAAATCTCTTTACATCTGGAGTGTGTTCAGCACTTTTTTTTTTAAATAACCTTATCTCCGGTCGTTGACATGATGCCTATTTATGGATACAGGCGTGTAAGACTGGCTCCATTCTGAAGCAATGCGAGTTTTGCTATTGTCTCCAGTGGAAGCTAGGGTTATGCACTTAGACATAAAAAATTTGATGGAGACTTTAATTAAGTTTGTGAAAGTCGTTAGAGGATGATAACCTTTCGTCCCTCCTGACCTCAGCTGGTTTTTGAAATGGCTACCTAAAGGTTAAAGATTCTGTATCCCCTTTACAACGCTTTGATCCAGGAAGACCATTTTATTTTCAAATCCTTTAAATTTCCCCTTTTTCTGGGTTCATTTTAAATGGTGGTGGGTGGTTCTTTTGCTTTAATTTCCTGCTCATCATTCTTACCCATGCATCTGCTCTAAAGGAGGTTGCTAATGGGGTCTGGCCTGGTTATTAGGCAGTCTCACTGTAGTGCTCCTTCTGAGGCTTTGTCTTCTCTTAAGCAGAAAAGAGAAGGTCTTGGATAGGAAGTTTTGTATCTTGAGAAACATGTGAATGAATCAAATACCTTGGTCTTTAGCACTGCCTTTTNTTTTTTTTTTTTTTTTTCTGGAGTTTAGAATCTGGTAAAAATGTCCAGTTAGAAATTAGGAAAATAAGGGCTAAACTGATGTAAGGAGAAGGCTTGGAAGTGTGAGCTAAGCATTTCTGCTGTTTAAAAAATTTCTCCAAAGCCTTGTGAATGAAAGGTTTTTGTTGTTGATACTTAGACTGCATGGCAGGACTGAGAAATGACAACAACCTGATACCAAAGAGTTTACCTATGTTTCCCACAACAGAGCTTTGGACTGAAGCTTGGTTACTCTGACATAAGGGACAAATTTTCCATTGCTTTCCACAAAGCCAGGGCAAGAGGCTTTCTGATCCACACAGCTGAGCTGCCTGTTCTGGGATAAAAGATTTTTAGGTTGCAAAAGTTAACAAACAACAAAACCAAAACAAAACACAACTCTGTGCTTTCAGCCCTAGCTGCAAATATTTTTGGGATCAAACTTGCTTTGTTCACTTTTAATTCCAGATCAAGATGGAAAGCAGCAGTAAAATGTAGTCAGGCTCTCCAGGATTCCTACCTGCATTTAATTTGGATTAAATTTTGGGTAAATTGTTCTCCCACTGCCTTGCTTATCCTGTTGTAGAAGGATCTGCAGATTATGACCAATTTCTATCATTATAGTACCCAAACTCAAATCCCAGATGTTAACATTGCTAAAGTTTCAAAAGCTGGAATATACATTTGAATTCAAACCCAAAAGTTGCGACTTATGTTAATTGACTATTTTAAAATATACCAGCTGAGGCTATTCTGCCCACTCCAACACACTTTTATTTTGTTAGAAATACACCCACTTACTCTTGTTACTGAAATAATTTAAATGAATTAAATGGTATGACTTTTTAATCCATCTTCTCTGCTCCAACTATACAAATTCACCCCCTTTTCCAGTTAGCACGTTGATTTATTGAAAATAAAATGCCATCTTTCTAGTATTCCGTCCTCATAACTGCAAAATCCCTTTGCGTCTCATCTCTTGTTAACAAATTGATCATTCTTTTAATAGTTTTAAGCTTTGAGTTTGAATCTCGGTGTCCAAGTAAATCCCAGAAACCAATGGATGTGCTGGTAATTCCCTGAGATTCCATTTATCTGTCATTGATCTTTTTATATGTGCAACCACCATTATACCTGGAAATATTAATACATGGGGATGGGGGTAAGCCATCAGTAAGCCACTAGTTTTATGCCTATTCTAGTAATGAAAGATACATAGACTTTAAAAATTTCTTCTTGCTAGTACAATGCTGACCTTTTTAACCACTCCTCACTATATTTCTAAAATCTTGGAGATTGTTGTTCACGTAAATTATTTTTCATTGGATTTAAGGTAGCTTTCTTTTGGTGATTACAGCAGACTCTAAGAGTTTGGTAACAATTCAGTTCGTTTCTTTGCAATAGTTTCTGCAGTTTAATGGTAATGATTCTGCAGCCTGGAAAACTGAAAATTCTGGTGAACAATTTTCTGCTTCAGTTTTTTACTGAAAAGAAAAAAAAAGGATGAAATTTTTTTTTAAAAGTAAATTCTTGTTCTTTGTACAGTGATTTTCTGCAAACCACCAACCTGAATCAACCATTTGCAATGTTAAATTGTGAAGCTGAAGACAAGATGTCGATATTCCCAATATTTTTTACTCTTCAGTAGGAAACATTGGAGGGATTTGGATTTTTTACTTTCCCCACCTACTTTGCCCCACCGTTTTTTGCCCCCTCTTTCCCCCCTTTTTCCCTTCCTTCCCTCCTTTTCTTCTCATTTTCTTTTAGTAGCCAACCAAATCAAACGTGGTTTTGCATTGTCTGAAATTACTGAACTTTTGCTTGTGCAAGTTAATAGTCTCAGCGCAATAAGAAATCCTTTGCAGAAGTGTAGCCTAGTTTCACTCCTTAATCGTACTTAAATAGGGTACCAAAGGCAGCAACATCATCTTACATCCCAGGAAAGACAGAATGGGGTAGGGTGGGATTCCTTTGAAGTCTCACAGTGTCTATCTCAGTTAGTCACTTTCTAATCAAACATTCAATGTGAACAAAAGCAAGACCAGGTGATTTATATAGCGGGATACTTCTTAGCATATCTGCAGGTTCGGTAAGTTTTTCATGGCACAATAAAGTGACTGTGGCAGTAACTTGTAGTGCTTTTAAATACAGCACTGCATGCTGCTGCTACATAAAGGTAAGATACTTCTTACTGTTAATAAAGAAGAGAGAAATGACATGGAAAAATCCTCCTTAAATTATTCACCTAAACTACACTTTGTTTTAATTACCTTTTGATAGTTGTTGCTCAAACTAGAGTCTGTTTTAATGGTAGCACCTACAAAAGCGTTTCATGTCAAAAGGCGGTTTCAGGGATCTGAAATTTTCCTTTGTATTCCTGTAGATCTAATCTATGAAGGACAAACTACTAAAAGAGGCAAAGGAGTTGCCTTCAGGTTATACCTTAGAAATGTAAACAAGATCTAACAAATTCTGACCGCAAGCATGACTGTTTCAGAACTTGTATAAGCAAAAAAAAAAAAAAGATTAGGAGAAATAAGAAACATTGCTTCTTTTTGTTTAGCAGCTTAATTCCTTCGTGTTTGTTTGCACCTCATCTTGTTTCTGAAGGGTTTGTAGGCTGTGACTGGATGTTTTCATCAATCCTGTTCAGAGTTGCAAATGTTTTCTTAACTAAAATTTTAATTCTAGTCAGTCAACAGCTCTGCCTCAGACAAACCCTCTCAAGTTTGGATTTCTTGCTATTTAAAGGTGCAAAAGAGAGAGCTTCTAAAACCTAGTGATTTCTTTTGTTTGACAGACTCTGCAATATTGGAGAACAGTCCACAGAAAATCTCCTTTATATAATATCAGACATAATTCATGGAAGAATCAAGGCAATAAACCTGCCATAGCAAGAGAGGCAGCTTCCCAGCTGCGCTCCATCCCCTCTGCATTGAGCTGGGAGAATGCAGGTGATTAGTTTTGTGAACATAAACATACACAGTTGATATCGTTTCGGGACATAAGTCATTGCTGGTACACAAGGCCTTTGTTTTGAGGCAAATAAAAATGAGACATTGGAAAAATACAAGTTAGAGGATTTACACAACTCCCATGACTTTGAAGCTAATGCTTTACAGGAAAGGATAGAGCTCAACCCAAATTGTGCTTTGGTTTCTCCTCTATGTCAAGTTCCTGCTGAGGGCTGATTCCTCCGTTTTCATAGGTACCTCTCTTACACCCAAAATGCAGGACTTCTTGAGCATGGTGTTAACTAGGGACTTACTGTGGCCTCTTCCCATGAAACCAAGATTTTAAGGTCTTGTAATGCCAAGGTGGGGGAATTGTGGGTTGTTGTGGTGGTTTTTTTTTGTCATCTTATATGAAATAGAACTCTTTTTAAGCCAATAAATTAAAGATAGGTATACAAAGATTGTCCCTTGTAAAATTAGGGAGATAGGTCTCGCTCCTGTGCAGCCAAAGTCTTTGATGTTTCTCTCTGGTTTGATATATCTAACAAATTCCTGTTGTTGCATAAAGCTTAAGAAGTATAACAGGAAGTAGTGATATTAACAAAATAAGCCAATAATAACTGAAGTGCAAATTTAAATTTTCCCTCTGTAAAGTATTTACATACACAGCATGTTGTTTCTCTTCTGATTAATTTAGGTGGAGATGAGTTATAGCCATCTATGCCTTTAAAAAACAGGTAAATGGGATCTCTCACCATGATAACCAACTGGCCAGAAAGGAAGAACATAATGGTAGTGCACTTTGAGTTCAAGTCATACCAAATGGCATTTGGGTTAAACTTTGAGTATACTGCTCAGTGTTTAAATATGAACTACTCCAAAGAAAGATACAGAAGTTTAAAATAACAGCATGCAGATTTCTTTATAGAATTTAAAGAATGAAAAACACTTGAAAAAATATCAGCAGACAGGGGCAGGAAGAACAAACGGTAACCAAATTGGTTCCTGTGACAAACCATAACATTTACTTTAAAGCATCAGTGTGCTAGTCAGTAAAAGTCAAGCTACTACTCTTTTAATAGATCCCAGGCCTTCTTAAACTCACTGGTCTGCAAGTATTACCCAGGTCAAGAGCAGGTCAAAAAGTGAAAACCCATGTGAAAGTAAACTTTAAATATCTGCTTTTGAAGAGCTATAGCAGACTGTCTGCTCTCTAGTAAATATACTTCCTCTGTTTGCGTGGCATAATACAGTATACTGTACTTGAAACGTCAATACTTTCTGTACCATTTGTTCAGCTAAGAATTAAAAAGCTCCCTCATTCCATTTTTGTGTAAGCCCAGTTTATTTTACTCCTAAGATTTTGGGGGATTTTGTTTTAATTTTCATGCAAGTTGATTAGATTTTTTTTAATGGAGTATATAACAATTATTTGTTCTAATTTCCATTCCACTTACGAGACCGCATCTCTCAGTTAAAGATCTCTTTTCTAACTACGCATTTATGAGTGCATATATGCAAGTTGAATTTCTATCCTTGCTGTCTGAAGATAATACAAGATCCAGGGAGCTGAAAATAAAATCCTGGATTTCATTCCAAAATTGCAGACCATACTGCAGTGGTACAAGTTACACTTTCAAAATCTTTCTTCCCTTTTTGACATCACTGAGATACTGTGGAGTGTGTGCTTTTTTTTTTTTTTTAATTTTGTGTGTGTGCATGTGTTTTGTTTTTCTTTGTTTTTCAAGATCTAAAAATCACAGTCCTGTATGTTGACATTTTGAATTTCTGGTCTGAGTCCTATTCAGAATTGATGTCTTCTTTGAGTTGAAACTCTTTTCTCTGAGGAGAGTCTGACTGACTCACTGTTTTGAATTTATTTGCCTGGTAGAATAGGTATTAATTTGGCCTGCAATACACTTGCTACAGCTTTTGCTGGAGTGAAAGGTCGTACTCTGGAGCTGTTTTTCATTTTGTTTTATATGTGTTAATGTAATACCTTATGAATTACCATGGCGTTTTGTTCTGACAGCTAAAAAGCATAATCATTTTTCCTTCCAGGAGGACCAAAAGAAAAGCACTCATTCCTATTTGGGAGATGATTTATTTAAGATCTTTTCCTTCATCTTCTGCTCCTAAATATATAAGTAGTGAGTGCGACTCCGGCTCTGTTTAAGTCAGTGGCAAGGCTCCCATTGATTTCCATTGGGCCAGGCTACTAATAAGGGTTATTTTAGTTTTCAGGGCTACCCTTGCACATGAAATCTTCACCAGCTCAATAGAATATCACAGGCCTGAAATGAGCTGAGCTGTTGTTTTGCTGTTCCACAAGGGCCCATTTCTGCTGTTGTTATGAAGGCAGAAGTCCCATTAAAGCCCGACTTTCAAGGATGATGAGGCCTGAGAGGAGGAGAAATAATGTCAACTCTGTCTCTCATGCAGTTTTTTTCAAGTTTGGTGCAAATTTGTGCTAAGCATAAGCCTGAGACAGGACAACAAAATGTGAAATCATAATTATGAGGCTGCAGCAGCCTGTACTCGAAGTTTCTGTCTTCCGTACCTTCTGCTCTCTTGATATTTGACAAACACCATTGGTTTTGCTTATGGGTTGGAAAAAAGAAGATCGGACGGATACCTACAGAAGTGGGTAGTATGCCAGAAAATGTACAATTTTGACTACTTCTTGCTGCTGTTTTTGAAAACTGCAGTGCTTCAGATGTTTAAAATAAGTGTGTGTAGTTGCAAATTAAATTTCCAGAAACCAGGGAGGGAGCTGAAGCTCGGACAGAAATTTGGTTCAGTGTAAAAGAGCTTTGCTCCGTGCTCAGAACCGGAGAACAAAAAGCCAGAACCAGCCACAAGTAGGTGAATCAGGGCTGTTGCACAGGAGGTCACACTTGTCTACCTTCAGTGCATTTGGGAAAAAAAACCCCACTATTATTTTTGTTTCTACAAATGCATGAATGCAGAATGGAAGTTCCCTATAAGTGATGGGAACCTGATGAGGAAGAATTTATTTCTTGGGAGACAAGTATAATTTTATAATGAGGTAAATTCTTTTCAACTAGTTTTGTACCTTTTCACTATTAACCCTAATCCCCCTTTTTAAAGATTTGTTTTCCCTCTGTCACCCGGTGAAGCTAAATCTTTTTAATGTCTGTATTACATTGGGGTTTTATCATTTCATTATGGATAACGAATTTGCAAAATGTAACTAACATCTATATGAATGTGTGGGTGCTGTATGTGGACTTTCATGAGGAGAAGGGCTGGTAAAGTGCCAGCTGGGACTTGGGAAATTGTTTCAGCTTTCTGCTTCACCACAGATATTTAAGTACATTTAGATACTGCTCAGGTCGGCACTGCAGAATCTAGGTGTTGTAAGAACCAAAAGATCTCAGGAGAAAAGGGCTTTCCTCTCTTCCTAGAAAGGTGTCAATGTTTCTTCTCAAATGCAAATAAAAGTTGTGATGATAAATAAAGTGAAGATTATAAGAGGGCTAGTTATTAGAGCATTGGGGGTCATATCAATCAGACATCATTTTGGTAGTGCCCAACATCTAGGTGCCTTTGGACTTCTGTTTAGAGTAACCTTTGAAATTACCCGATGTCAGAGAACACAACTATCAGGCTTGGCTTGGATGGCAAAATGAAAATGAAGATCGAAGGAATCACTAATTGCTTCTGAAAGCTGATAATTGTCAAGTGTCCGCGTACACATATGTGTGCATAGGCTAAACCTTTTGTACTACCCGTGTTACACCGAGGAGTCCCCAAACAAGTACCTGAGTCCAGCATAAGGCCTTAAACCAAAATTATATTATCTCAGAGTGAAGTATCTTTTAAAGCGTGATGGTATGTGGGTTATTTATTTATATTTTTTCTTTCTCCGAAGAGCAGGCTTTTTTACCTAATGCTTCAGAGTAGCAGCAACGTGGGTTATATCACACTAACTAAGCAACAGGGGATGCCCTTCTGGCAAACTGATGCTCTTTGTTGCTCTACATCCCAACCAACCACTGAACCAGACACACCAGTCAATCTGCACTTGGTCACTAGTGCGGTGCCCATGATAAGGGTTCCTGCCAGTGTGGACCAGCTGGCTGCAGGCCAGGCTTCTTCAAATGCTTTATACCAGTCTCTATCCGTTTATGCACATAGCACGATGCAGGTATTAGGACTGATTTGGAAACATCGTGCTCACAGGAATCCATTCAGGTACTTAATTTTTTTTTGCTATAAAAACTACACATAAAGTGAAACTTATACGTGACCTTTTCAAAATTTTGTCAGTGATTGCAGCTTTAAAAGTAGGAATGTTTAAGTAAAGATACATATTTTGAGGCTGGTTTTGTCCAGTTTTCCCGGAGTGGCAGTTGGAAATTAGGGTTCATTTCTCTGAAACATCCCTGTTGCCCACGAAGCTCAAAGCTCAAATGCTCTCTTTATTTTCTTTTGCCTTTTCTACTTTCTCCTCTCTCCTGTCGCTTCCTACATGTTTTTCATTCTTACTGGACTAACACCAGTGTAAAATCGGGCACTGATCCTTTTGCCTATCACCTTGCTTCTGTGATCATCCAGTTCATAGATGTTTTCAATTACTCTGCTGTTTTTTTTGCCTTATGATCTTGCACAGTCAGTATTTAGACAGTGATGCAATGTATGTACAATCCCTTCAGGTATTTAACAATACCTCTTTACACGTTGCCAAGCCTGTTTCTCCAAATGCGCCCTGGACACCCTTGGTAGCACAGAAGGCAGATTAACTTTGAGAAACTACAATAATAAATTTGAAAAGTCTGTACTCTCAAATTCACTGAAAAAAAAAAAAAAAAGGCAAAGAAACAACCAAAAAACCCTAGAAAAGAAAATCCATCAAACAACCAATCCCCAAAGAAACGGATGAAACAAAAAAACACCGAAACCAGAAGATCCACTTTATAGTTTATTAGTGTGTTTTACTTAGCCTGGCTAATAGTTTTTGTGTTGAAAATTGGAGTGTGAGCTGTTTATTTACAGGGACCTAAACATGTGTATTTTTATAACTTCTCTGCTGTCATAATGAATTACCAGCCATAAGCCATCCTTTGTTGGTTTTGGTGAAAATCAAATGAAACCCAGCAGGAGCTCCCAGAGTGCATTGTCCAAGAGTGTAAAAATGCTGTGTTGATGACAGATCATACTGTTTTTATTAAGGCTAAGAACACTGACTTTACTTTGCTTTTTGACCCTAGTGCTTTACTGTCAAGGTGATTTTATTTCTACAAATTTTCCTTCTGCAGGCCTCATCAACGATTCACCATAAAACATTAGACAAATTCCCATCATCTGTATATGATTAGAGCAGGTTCTGTTGTGCTGCTCGCCACAACTAAAGCGATGTTTTTCAGCTTTGTCCGAAAAGGAGTCAGTTTACCAGCCTTCATTCAGAACACAATGTCTCCTTGTTTTCGTACCAGTTTTCTTTGGTTCTTTTTAAGCTGATAAGGACATAATTGAAGGAATTTTAATGCATTATTTGCTAAAGACTGCAACCAATTTTTTCGATTCCATTGTCTGAAAAATATTGCCTTAAAAAAAAGTTTTCAAGCAAATGGCCTGACAGATGAACAGAATGCACACATGACAGTCTGCTGTGAAAAAAGCACAGGTTTATCAAAATGCTATTGTGACAAATCTTGAAATTTACCAGGTTAAACACATAATGAAAGTGCAGGCTTTTGTGTAGCAATTTCCAGTTTCTTTTTCTGTAAGAATTTAATAAACTACTAATAATCGTACGCTGAAACCAACCCCATACTAAAATCTGGGTATTTAATTATGCTGCTGTAAATTTTTCACATCTCTGTTTACCAAAATGACTGATTTAATACTGGTGTATTAAAACAATACTTTTATTCTTTTCAAATAGAAGTATTTTAATAAGAGAAAAAAGTTTTCCACAAGCCCTCTTTATTAGTAGTTTTTCTTCAACAAGTTATTAAAAAACCTTCCCTCAAGTGTAGCTATGAAATAGAAGAGCAAAAGCAAAAAAAACCTAGATTTTTTTTTTTTAAATCAATGTACACAATCTGGCATTGTATATTAGAGAAATGAACTTGACACAGGTTTATGTACAGTTCTCACTGATGCCTGTCTGTGGTTTAATATTAAACCATCCTCTTTTTTTTTGGAAGAGAGAAAAAGAGCAGCACGGTGTAGGGTTCTTGGACTGGACATTTCTGATCTGCAAAGAACGCAAAAAATTTGGACTCACAATGCTGGACTAGGCATTTATCTCATATCTCTTGGTGCCTTGATATTTAAGCACCTCATAGCCAAAGCAGCGCACAAGTGCTCTTATGCATCTCCTGACATCCACACACAAACCTCAATTTGGCATCTAATACAAGCTTTGAATTTACATTGATATAATTTTTCTGTTGCTGAGTATTTTAGGTTACTGTTTTCTGTAATTGAGTATTTTAGGTTACCGAGTATGGGTGTGATCATATACTGCTCCAGAGTGGTATATACCTGCTTACTGATTTCTTTACAAAATCACTTATTGTTTTTGAATGAATACTTTATACAATACTGTACACTTAGTTTTTTGGGGAAAGTTTTTTTTTCCCCTGTATTGTTAATTATGGTAGAAGAGAAGAAACTAGTGATTCATTTTAGTGGACTTGAAGCTACCCTAGGACACCTGTGATTTATGCATAGCTTTTTTGAGATGTGACATTACTGACAATGGCTTTTCTCTGGTAGCCTCCTCTGACATATTTCTACTTGTTGCATACCAGTTTTCAGGAGATGGAGGAGGGCAGTTCTTAAAACCCAGGGATGAAACAGATTTAGGAAGGGCGTCTTCTAAGAGTTGTTTGTAGAATTAAGCAAATATAGGTGAAAACAGAGTTGATAAACACGGCAATACAATTTTACAGGGATGATTTGGCACTGAAATAGCTAAAAATGCTTCATGGCGAACTTTGCGGAGCAGCCGTATGCAGTAAATTAATGTGTGGTATGATCTCATTTTTACAGTCCTAACTTGAGATCTGTTGGCTTCCCAACCAGTAAGACTGCCACTGGCAAACATAGTTAAATGGTCACTAATATGGGGAAGATCTTCAGGAAATTTGCATTTTGGCAACTAAAATGAAAATGCTGATGTACTGAGGTAAATGTATAATAAGAGACTGATTGCACAATAGCAGGCTGAATTTTCGCCTGCATTAGGGAAAACTACACTTGTCAAAAAATCATTGCAAATTTCCGATGCCAAATAACTTGTGGACCGAGGCTGTTTTTCTCTGCATTAGTCAGCCTGTGAGTTATGTCAACAGGAAAGCCAAGCATTTTACACATTTTAAATTGCTGGCAAAATCACAGATTATTCAGCAGGAAATATATTGAGACAAACCATGTACTCAAAAAAATATGCAGAAGCACTCTTTAGACTGGAAAAAACAAGTTTTCTAGATTGTTTTGAGAAGATCTTTTGTTTGGTTCATTGTTCTCAAGGCAGGCTGGTGCCTCGGACCCTGAGGATTCAAAAAGAAGCTGCAAAGTGCATCTAGAGGTATGGGGTTTGGAATGGGAAACTGCTGAAAATGTTTTTCCTGCTCATTGGTGACCAGTACCTTTCGGGTCAGCATAGGCAGGGTCTGTTTTGCCACGTATGGCTTCTGTTCCTCAACCCCATGAAGTTCACTTATGGTTTTAAGACCTGCATATGCAAAAGAGATTGATCCAAACTGGAATCAGAAATAATCTAGCCACAGGAAAGCACTGACCCATTGGAGACCCATAGGAATTTTGTTATTAACCTTTAAATTTAGCCTTCTCCCTGGGAGGAAAGAATATGCCTTGGAACAGATGTACTGCCTCATTCTTTCTTACAGTTTCATTTAATTTACTCTTTTTTATGAACTAGAATATCTATGACATGATAATTTGTTTTGCAAATGAGGGTGCTGCCACACTATATTTCTTCTTTCCTAAGTCATGTTGAAGCCCATCTACTGAAACCTGGAGGTGACCAGGAATCAGTGCTTCCCAAATTAATTGCTGGCATCTTGCCTCTTGGATCAGTGCTATCTTGTCTCAGGTATGAGCTCCACCTCCTGCCGTGTTTCTTATGAAATTTAAATTCATATCTATTATGCTAAAACATTTTATGTTGTACGTTAGCAGAAAAGGGTGGACCTTCTGAAGAAAGCTACATTGTAATTAAATCACTTAAACAAGCGATGATGTAGCTGTGTTTAATTTGTCTGTCAGTAAGAGGCTGGTAAGAAAAATTCATACTGTCCACTTACTTTCATTGCGAGATTTTCAAGGCTATTCGAAGACTGCCTAATCTAATTATTGTGTGCTTATAAATGTAGAAATGCAGAAATACAGAAACTGACCTGCAAATTTGCACACGCAGAACATTAAAAATAACAGTTGCTTAAATTTGAGATGAACTGTGGGCCCACTATGCTGCATTTAGGGAACCCACCAGCCGCTCCAGCAGTATCTGAGATTTGTGCCACAGAGTGCAGGAGAACTGCTTGGTATCTCCTATTTTTGCTCTGTCTCTCTCCGATGAACAGATAAAATTAGCAAGTGATGCAGAGGATTATAGCTGTAAGTGGGCATTTTCTGTGATATTTTTCACTGCTCACCACATCTGTGAGGCTGAACTGGGCGCTGGGATCCACAGACATTAATGACTTGTATGAGTGACCCCATGGTAATGAAACTTGCTCAAAATACATATTCAAAATATACCAAATCCTTTGATTTAGTATCCCCATTCCTGCAATTAGGGCTGCCGAATTGGTCTTCTCCAAAAGCATCTCATCTCAATAATCTCATAATCTTGTACATCTGTGTGTTAACGTACATGTACTACAGGAGAACTAGGCTGCGTATGCATATGTATATCACATAGTGGTAGTTACACCTTTGAGTATAGCATGGTACAGTATTGGCCATATCTGTGCCTCCCTGTAAAATGAGCAGCTTCTAAAATTAACTTAATCTTTGGGGGGAAGAAGCTCTGAGGTTAACATATAGCTAGTAATTTTGCTGGGTGTTTTAAATTCATGTGTTTTTATTTCCCAATTTTATCTTTGCGGTTCTTCGAGGATTTGTATTCTGTAAATAAAAGAAATTATTTGTAAAAATGAGAGAGCATTTTCTTTCATAAAAGAATCATCTTGTAGCCCTGAAAGATGTTACAATGACTAGAATAGCAAGCATTTTATTTACTCTTTGACACTAATGCCATGTATATATTGTATAGGATATGTGTACATATGTGTGAATTACTCCTTTCGTGTCACTTAAAGAAAAAAAAGGTGATTCTGGCCACAGTAGACCAGATAGAAACTTTGGGATCTTGGTTGACCTTGCCTGGCTGCCAGATGCTCACCCAGCCACTCTTTCAGTCCCCTTTCTCAATGTGACAGGGGGGGAAAATAAGATGGAGAAGCTCGTGGGTCGAGACAAAGACAAGGAGGTCACTTGCAGTTACCATCGTGTGCAAAACAGGCTTGATGTGGGGAAAATTAATTTATTGTCAGGTAAAACAGAGTTCCCTGGCCTTGGCTGGTGTGCTGTGGTTTTGTGTAGCCTCACTGTACGGCATCTGTACGCGTCTTTGTTGTAGTGGAAAAAGTAGAAGGTATCATCTCCTCCTGCCGTGGGTCTGTCCACCCCAAATGGCTCAGATCCTCTCGTTTTACTTGTGAGCAATACACATGGCGTGCAGGGTCCAGTAAGCAATCTGTCTTGGAGATTTTACCACTCACAGTCATGGTGTCTCCTGGCCAGGTTCAGTGAAGCGCATGAGTATGTGTTTAATTTTAAGCACATGTTTAAGTCCTATTAATGACAGTAAAATGAGGGCTTATATTTAGGTACATGCTTAAAAATGATTTATTGAGGAGAGATAAAATTAAGCCTATGCTTAAGAGCTTTACTCATTCAGAGAATGGAATATTTACATTTGCTCCAAACACATGTTCAAGTCATTAGGACTTGAGATATATACTAGTAATTCGCTACTTTTTTTGTTGTCTTGTAGTTGGCTGAGGAGAGACCAAGGTACACAAACGTGATCCTTTATAGACAGATTCTATTTAAAGACAGCCCATTAAAAAAAAAAAAAAGTGGCTTGTTGTACAATGACCTGGATAAAAGCCGGTGGGTTTTAGTTTCATTCCTCTGTCTCTTTAAATGTGGATACTGGGGCCAGGTCCACAGCTGGACCAAGGAGAGCAGGGTGCTGGGCTTTCTGCCTCGGGGAAGCCTCCATTGCAAATGCTGCCTTGGAGCTTGCAGGTACTGTAAACGCTTTTAAGGTTTCATGGCTTGGCTGTTTGGGTTGGTTTGTTTGTGTGTTGTGGGGTTTTTTGGGGGTTTTGTTTGTTTGTTTGTTTGTTTTCTTTTCCCATGCTGTTGCTGCTGAAATTGGATGTGCAGAAACGTTCGTGATAAGTTACGGCTATGAGTGTGTGTGTGGGAAAGCTGTGGCACACAGTTGCCTAATGGGAAACAGTCGGGTTTCATCTGCATTGTAGAGCACTTTCTGGAGGAGGTAAAAGCTTAGGAAATTAAAGATAGTGTTTGCATGCTTGCTTGTCAGGAGAATTGGAGTTTTTTAACATGTTTTGACGAGTTGGAGAGAAGGTTTTATTGCAGGATTCGGAAGACTGCTGTGGATGGTTGCTCATAAAACTTCTCCATTGCTAGTTCACGATCTTATCGAAACTTTGAGCCACTTCGTGTGTTTTTTCAGTAAAAACTTGACTCTTGGAGGCAAGTGGCAAGGGTTGAGTCATAGCTTTTACTGTGTAAAAAGCCATGTGCTAGAACTTGGTGTTTCGGAATAAAAGGGTTAACGTGTGAGTTAATGAATCTTTTCAAAACTGGGCTTTCAAAAGTTACTGTAAGAGACCAAGTTTTATTCCTACCTTGTGAGTTCTGTAAAGGTTTCTTTCACGATCTGAAGTTCCCACTCATGATTTATCCTGAATGCTTGGGGTTTGGCAGTACCCTTGCTGCATAGGACCAAAGGCATTTGATATACTATTTGCTCCTGTTGACTCTGAGTAGTTTAAAATATATGTTTAGTTTAATGGCGCAGAGCAGCGATTGGTTTTCTGGAAGGCTTCCATAGCAAACTGCGTCTCTGAATGTGTCCATGTGCCCCCGCAGCCTGCTCACACAGCCATGATCTGTAAGCGTAATGCATGCAGGAGCACTGAGCTGCCAGAAAAGCAGACGTTCACAAGCATTACCATAAACCATATTTGCATATCAATCATTCATACTTGAAAGTTAGTAACCCTTTCTTTTTGAGCTGATGTGCTCCACTGTGCGTTCTGCTGTTACGGCTTTGATCTGTAGAAGAGCATGCTTACTTTTTCAACCACAAAACAGTAGTTCTCTTTTAATCAGTATGTGTAACTCTGCTACAGTAAAACAAAACAAGTGAAAAAACATTTGAAATTATGACCGAATACTTTCAGATGAAGGCTTTCTTTTATTCCCTGGAAAAATGTGCTCTTTGGAGATGCAGGCTAGTGAATATCTAGATGGGTGCACTTCATCTCAGGTGGGTTTTATTTCACCTAGTGCAGCAGACGCTGAAAATCTGAGCTTGTTGCTTGGAGGCCTTAGGACCATACAGAGCTGAGCTGATGAATATGTGCACATCTGCCTCATTTTTTCTAAGGAAGCACCTTTGGCACTGACAGCATTGCTTCTCTGAAAAGCAACTCATACACCAGATTTATTTTGCTTGTGGCTTCTGTTTATAAGAGCTTTACAGGGCTTTGCAGGCCTGTCAAAGGAACCTACTTTTGCTCAGGAAACTGGTAGCTGCTGGAAGTGAGGACAACATAACCACGTAGCATTGTTCACAGTGTGAAGGCTTGTGATCCAGGGGGATGCCAGGTACTCCAAACCCTGCTCAGCTGTTAGCTCTGCAGGACCTCACTCACCCAGCTGTAAAATTGGGTAAAGCAGGACCTCTTCTAAAATCAGATGATTTACCTGACCTGAGCTTTCCTGGTACAAAACTGAATCTTGAAGTTATTCTTCTTAGCCCGTGTGCTTGGCATGCAATTGTATTTTGGCCATTTCTCCTGTTTGTTTAAGGCTGAGGGTAGAGCAGAAGAAGAAGTAGAGCAGAAGAAGAATGGGGTCACTGCATGAAAATCAGCCAGCAGGACCTCTCCACACGTGCACAAGAGGAAAGCTGGAGGAGGCCTGAGTGAGTGTGGTGGGTCAAATCCTCCTCAGGGGTAAAGGATGGGTATTTCTTTTTACTAAAGAAAACTCTGTGAGAATCAAAGAGAAGAATCCAGCAGAGGCCCATAGTGAGCTGGTCTGAATTTTTAGTGAACGTGCCTGGGTTATGCTTGCATCCTTTTTTTTTTTTCTTTCCTTTTTTAAACGTAGCTTGTGGGCATGGATGGTCGCATAAACAGGAAACCTTGTGTGTCTCTTGGAGACAGGCCCCAGGAAGGGAATTTTCAAGTTTCTTGCAGGAGGCCACATCGCATCAGCTCAGAGTTTGCTTTAAGTCTTGGATCTGAAATTGTTCGCGTGTGTGTTTCTAAAATAAAGAATGGGATTAAAGAAAAGCTTAATCAAGTTTCACAAATGTCATCACCATCACAGCTTGAATGTGGTTAGCTAGGCATAGGCACAGATGTTACCATCTCTCAGTACGCTGCTGCCACTGGAAGCTATGAGTTGTGTTGTAAGTCTAGGATCCAGTAACTAAAAAAATTGCTTAGCAAACAGCTCTGCAAATAGCCATCACTGCTGGGCACACCCCATCAAGAATGTTTGTCACAGCTGTGAAACAGAGAAACTTGATTTTTTTCTCAACTCATTTTGTTTGACATCAGCAGCTTCTGTGTTGTTGGGATGAGTGTGGGATGTATTTCTTGATACAACATGACACCGTTCTTTTTCCTTTGGTTTTAATGTCTTTTAGTGTAATGAAATAGACGATCAGAATGGCTTTTTCTGGTTTTGCATTAGTGTAGAAATACAGGTGAAAAGATCAGTAATTAGTAACCAAGTTCAGTGATGTGCTTTGAAATGAATACTGATTGTACTAAAGTGATACAAAACCATAAGTAAAAGCATGTATTTCTGGAAAAGGGTGAAAAGGTTTCATCTAAGAAAAATAAATACACAAGCCACAAAAAGACTCCAAACACCCATGGTGGACCCCTCACCCAACAAAAACTTGAGGCTTTTATAAACCAGGATTTACGCTCTACACAATGGGCTTGTTGTAACTTTCACCCATTTAATTTCATATATTGCAAGTTAGATAAATCTCTTAATTTGGCACCCGCTTTCTCCTTTAAGGGCAATGAATGCCCTGCAGCTGGACATGCTGGCTCTATAACTGTAGGACCATCGTGTCCAATTGTGGTTGCCTCAAAACGCATATTTCCTATAGGACCCCAATAGCATATGTCCTTCTCAATGGCCCCAAAGGTGCAGTAGCCCCTTGTGCTGGAGCCATGGGGCCAGGCCTCCCCAGCCCTTCTTTCCCAAGGCTATCAGGGCAGGTCTGTAAGGACATGGGGCTGGGATGGATCAGTCCTGTGCCGGGCTTGAGCCGGGCAGCAGCAGAGCCTGAGCTGGGTCACAGCTCCTCTTCTGAAGACCACAGAGGTGTTGTGGGGTTTTGAGAGCGCTATTAATAGAAATCATCATTTAAACCGACTCTGAAGTAGAGGAAACCTATGTGAACTATGTTGTTACATGTCATTTAAAATCATCTTCCAGTCTCTTTAAGTGTGTTAATATAGATTCAGTTTCTGTAGTTATGGAACAGACAGGTACAGTAATATTTTTCAGAACTCCATATGCCTGTGCCTATGTATATGGATATATCTGGACATCTACAATCTTTTTTATGTTCTAAAGAATGATTATTTTCTGCCAGAAAATCCCTGTTATTTTTATTAATCCTTGATGATGAATGAAAGTACATATTTTAAGCTTTGCTTTCGCTCACTGCTAGCACCAATCTATTCTGACGGATCTGTGACACAGATAGAAAGCAGAGTACTAACTTCCACATTTATTTTCTCAAAGCAGAGGGCAAAGAAGCTAAACATTTAAAATGCATGGATTTCTCTGAACGCTTTAAACCTATTAGGGCAGACACACAGCAACTTTGCACACAGATTGCCCCAAAGTAAGTCTTGATTTTAGGACTAAGCCAAGCTGGCATGCAAGAGCAGTTGCTGTTGATCTTTTATACTAATTTTGGATTAATTGTGATCTACAGCACTGCGTAAACATGCTAACCTAGTACTTCAGCTTCACCACAGCTAAACATTAATCCTTCTTAATGCTCTAAGTCAACTTTTAGTCCTTAGCAGAATTTACCTTAATCTCTGTCTAGGAAGCTAACTGATTTACAAAACATAATCCAAGAGCTCCAGAATCTTAAGGAAAATGTGCAGAGAAGCAATTCACCTACGCAGAATAATAGACTTCTCTGGTATCCTTCCTAAGGTAGTACCAGCAGTAATTCCTCAAAAATATCGAGGCCGATGGTATAAAGGTATATTTTTTTTTTCCTTTTTCAGTGATAAAATACATAGATAAATTCAATTTACCACATTGCTTTTCTTATTTTTCTCACCTCTCTTTATCTGTATTATTGCTTGCTATAGAAAATGGACAAATATGGTCTTGTTAATCTGGTGAAATGTTGTAATGCATTTTCATTACTGTGAGTATTTTGCTTTTATATGTATGAACAAGTCTATGGTGCTGCATGATTTGAATGTTACTGTCAGCAGATGGTTTTGTTGTGCACTCTGTTTCTTGTTAAACTGAATACGGTTTCTGACAGCCATAACTGTTATCCTCTAAAATTGAGGTAATGAGCCCCGGAGGCCTGGAAAGAGAGCTGACGAGACAGGAGAGATGATGCATCTTCACCCCAATTTTGTGTAGCATTATAGTGAAGCTCTAAAAATCAGTTTGTTCCAGAGCTTCTTAATGGTGTTTTAGATGGCGGTGGGTTTTTTCTGTCATTTTGTTTTTGTGGAGGGGTATTTGATAGCTGGGTAAACCAGTTGATGGCAGGGAGTATCTGAGGAAACTGTGTGTTAAGGGAGTGGATGTTTTGCAACAAAATGGAGAGAACCCCTGGGTGAGGACTAGTTAATACTCCAGACTGCTGTCACCCCAAATGTAAAGATTTGGTAAAGCAAAGAACATGGACCTGCATGCAATTAATGTGGAAGAGCTCAGCTTGGTCTTCATCAGGCTCTTCAATAGTCTTATTCTGGAGCGTTTCAAAAGCTGGGTTGTACTAGAACCTGTCTATTTACTCAAGATCAGAGTGGCATTCAGTCCTTACTGCGAGCCCCTGCTTATGGCGTCTGGAAGCTGCTTGATGATTCCCTTCCAATGTTCTCCCACCCTTTCTTTTCCTCCTTCCTCTTTATTTTCTTGTAGACTTATTTTCCCTAGTCATCTGTGCCTTTTCCAGCATCCATTTTTCACTGAGATTCGTGCAAAATCGGGGTTTTCCGTACTAAATTTCAGAGCAGCCTCTGAGGTATGGAGATTTGAGTTAGAGACTACTGTGCCCAGGGTGACGTGGCTCAGGGGCTTGTGATTCCATCTTCTCCCTGGCAGAGGAACAGTTGAGGTTCAAGCAGCCTGAAGACTCCTCTGCGATGTTCGAGCTGTGTGAGATACACCTCAGAAGGAATGAGCCACCGGGCAAGGCAAATTCTGTTCTGTCCGGCTGCCCGCACAGATCTGCAGGGAAGGCGTTGTGAGAGCGTCACCAGCCGTCAGGAGGGTGCTGGGATGGAGCCCCCAGCAGCAGGGCCTGTGTGAGTAGCTGTTGCACTCGTACCAGGGAAGAGCAGGAAAGGGTGCTGGCCATGGGAGCTACCCCTCAGGGTTCAGGTTACCGAACTAAGCTGGCAGCGGCCTGGACCTATATTTAGGTCTGGAATCTGTACTAGTGTGGTAGAAAGCTCATGTACACATCATCCTCAGGTAACCCTGCTGGCTGTCACACTGAGAAAGCCTCCTGACTGCTTTTCAGGGTCCAGCAACGAGCAGCTTTCCTCCTGCCCATGTGTCCTACATGGAGACGTTATTATCACTCTGCATGTGCCTGGGGGGGAGACTCCCAAAAGCCCCCTTGGAGTTTCTGCACAAAGGCTTCTGAAATGGGTGTAATGGGGAAGAAAACGGCATGTGTGGGCCTGGCACACCTTGCTTCTCATGGCTCTAGGTGTGAAGTGGAGGGGCTGTTGTGTACCCTCTGTTCCCCACCATTGTCCCCAGCCTTGGGCAGGGCAGCCACCAGCTGTCACCTCCCCGCTGGTGGGAGAGGGTGGAAAGAAAAGGCAAAGAGCTGTAATTCTCTGCCCTTAAATCCAAAGAGGAAATGGGGATCTTCCAGTGGTTTTGTTTAACCAGGTGCAAAACTTCAGACCGCTATATTTGGGACAGTTCGAGATCGATTTTAGTGCTTTAACGTTTTGTGGGTGTACCACTCTCTGGTTTCCTTATTGATTGAATTTCTAGGAAGGCTAGAGAGCAGGACATTTTTGTAATGGGCTGATCTAAGTATTTAAAGTATATGTATGTTTTCTTCACTGCAGCATTTAAGAACTTTTCCTTCCACCGCCTTTTTACACTTTGCTTCACCCGGTTCTCTGGCTTGCTAACACACCTGACAGGAAAGGAAAATTCCTTAAAGCTGAGCACAAATGGTCTGGGATTCCTTTAACTATATCTGGTTGTCTTAAAATGGTGTAAAAACCATGCTGATCATTCACAATCCTGTTTTCAAACAAAGGAAACCAGATGGTTAAAAGTCCAAGCTTTGATAAGTTGCTTTCCTAATGTCTTGGGCTCTTACCCAAAATTACTTGGACATAAAATTGGCAGGAGAGTAATCCATTTTCAAAGTGGTGTCTTAAATTCATTCATTTTTCAAAATGGTTGTCTGCCCTACATTTGTCTTTCATGCTCATAATGATTTCAAAGTAGCAATAATCTGATTTGGTTGCTTTGGTAATTTTTTTCACCCTTTCACTCTACTGCTAAGCAGAGCAAAGTTTTATCTGCAGGGCAGATATGGACACTGGAGAGAAGTGGTCTTAAAATGCATTGCTTTAGATAACGAAGCTCTAGATAGTAGTTATCAAAATGATATGATTTACAGATTACTTGTGGGCATTTTTTTCTTTATGTGTTAGTAAATTTGGAACTTTTCACGCTCCTGATGGAATTACCTGGCATGGGTTGTATGGCACAGACTGATTTATTCATTCATTCTAAATTATTGAAGTAGATTTTGGAAGAGACCTCATTCAATCTTTAGAAGGGAAATGGGATGGCTGAAATTGCAGACACTCAGGGTCAGGCGTTTAGAGAGGGAAATTTTTCCCTTTCTTGAGCAGAATCTAGAGCTGGGAGGTGTTACGTGAAGCCAGACAGGGAGAAAATTATTTCCTCTGGTCCTGGAAATAGGAGATCTCTGAGGAGAGGTGTAAGGTAGGCCTGGGAAACAGGTGCATTGCAGAAAAAGGAATCTGAGAGGAAATTTCATCCCTGTATGTTTACAGTTTCTGTCTGGAAAGTGATTCCGTTTTGTGAGTGCATCCAAGGAGAGCCCGGGAGTTCAGCAACAGGGTTTCTTTGTTAATGACTGCCTGATTTATTCCTGGATATGTTACTTGTGTTTATATCTGACTGTTGAAATTCATTAATTGTATCACTTATTGCACTAATTTATGTTCCCCAGGGCCTGAGGAACCCACAGCATGTTAAATGCCCACATGGCTCCAATGACTGGGATGACTGAAGGGTTGTTTACTTTCCCCTCTTGGGTTTGTGTTGCAGTTGTCGCACTGTTTGCCAATGTTAACCAATTTCTGTGTGCTGCTGCTCACATGAATTCAGGGCCCTTTGAAGAAAAGAGGACAGAGATAGCACTTAGGAGGTTATGGTCTCACTTGAAAATTGGAGGCATCTTATGATTCCACGAGCACTTTAATCTAAGGGAAAAGTCTCTCTGCTACAAAATGCGCTTTGCAAGACCAGTCTCACTCAGAATTCCTAGCAGGGAAGCTGCTTATTAGTGAACACGGTTTTCACTTAACTCAGTTGGAGCTCCTTAGCCTGAGAAGTGCCAAATGAGGCCCCACAAGCTTTACTTCCTCCACATTAAATGACCCTTGAAGAGGTGCAGAAATGGACCTGACTCCCGCCACCTCATAATCTCAGTAGCTGTAAATCCTTTCGTCATGTACTAGAAGCTTTATCAGAAACAGCATTAAGGCTCAGGTTCTTTTAATAGATGCTTGTTATGGAGACAACATAATCAGCCATAATGTTTTTTTTTCTTTTATTTCTTTTTCTTTCCTTTTTAAACTTATCTCAGGACCACTGACCACCCTGTCATAAGCCATGTTGTCTTTGTGTTTTGTTGGGAACTAAGCATGACCTTTTTTAGGTATTTGATTTTTGCTATAAGACTGCAGCAACTTGCATAGAGTACAATGCAAAAACCATCTATTTCTACACCTTTGTTAAAATTTCTATGCTATGTTTCTGCAGACCACTTAATGGGTTTAAAAAAAATCAATTACATTAAATTTTCTTCCTGAGTTTGTGCAGGAGACAAATCTTGTATCTTAAACTAAATACAATTAATAATCATAGTTCGAAGTATCCGTGTAACATGTAAATCTTGATCATAGTGATGCTTCAGAACTGAAAGTTGCTAGAAAAGAAACCCCTTGTTTGTATCTGAATACTGTGGGATATACAACCCACATGGAATGCTTGCTTAAGGAGAAGAAAGAAAGGTTTCTGTACCTTTTTGACAAGCAAACATATTTTATTATCTATAACCCAGTTTGGCATAATCACGATGTGCGTATCATAAGGTGAATAGAAAAGGGTGACGTGAGTTAAGGTGGCAAATGGAAGTGTCTGATTTGCGGTGCATCTGCAAGCCTTTATGTTATCTTCCCAAAGTCCATCCATGTCGATAGGTATTGCTAAATGTCACTTCTTAAAGAGATCTTTTCATATTTCTATTTCTGATGGCTGAACATGATTCAAAACAGGGTTTTAAACTCTTATTTTTACCATTTAAGAATACTTTGATGGCAATCACAAATATGAGAAAGTCGTGTCTGCAAAGAGTGATCTTTCCCCTCTTTAAGGGATGATTTAATATAACTGATGCAAAAAATGCAGAAATATTTTATTCCTTAAGGAAATGAATCCATGTATAAGAAGAATATGTAATGTCTAAACTTGTTTTGGTAATGTCTGTGTTTTAGGACTATGTTACATTAGCAATATTAGCTTGAAGTTTTTGCTTTTTTTGAGGTAGCAGTAGTCCTATGGGGGTGGGAGCGGGGAGGAAGACATGTCAAGATATCATGTAAAGCATTCAGTATTTTCTTACTTAAAAGGTAATAGTGAGGTCAGCCAAACCCTGAATTATTTAATTTGGATATTTCATTATGAAACTCTTCTAACTGCAGTTATTTGTGAAAATATCTTGTCTTATTCCTGGTGTTCCCAGCAAGGCTTATTTGTAGGGCTGGTGATACCTCAAAGTTCTAGTAAGGCCAAATAAAAAAAGGATTCAAAAATGACAAATGTGTATGATAAATAGCATAAATGTATAAAATGTATAAATGTATAAAAATGTGTATACACAAGTGATTTGCTATGATTAGCTGACAAGCTGAGGCATGATACAATACTTAATAATGGCTAGTAAACCTCTAAATGATGTCAGTGTATCACAGAGCTCTTTTCATGATATTATCAGCAGTCATTAAAGTTATTTATTGCTGTCATCATGCACTTCTGTTAGTCGTGGCAACTTGGCAGAAAACATATTGCTAGCACAGCTGATGTTAGATTCAGTTTCAGATTTTGGATACGACAATCTGAACACCTTAATGGTATTTTTATGCTTACTGGCAAACCAGGCTACTCAAGGCACGCTGTATTTCAAATACAAAATATAAAAATAAATAAGGCATTTATCCATCTTCCACGCTGCATACTAGTAGCACTTCCCCTTTAATAAGGAACAATTAATCTCCAGATTTCAGGGTGGGCTGTGGAGAGAGCAAAGCGGCACTGTCTCTATTTGATGGATCCGGGAAAGTGAGAGACAGAGGCGTTTGCATGTCAGGTTGGTTGAGGGGACACAGCATCCTCAAAGTGGAGCGCTTGGCTCGGCTGGGGTGCAGCTGCTGCTGCCGCCACCTGTGTGTGTCCCTGCTGCCTTCGGGGCAACTCCTGCACCTCTGCTTCTTTGACACTCTCGTCTGCAAAAATTACGTTGTGAGGCAGCTAAGTTTCTGCAAACCGATTCCAGCATTAAACCCTGATTATGTTGCTCTTTAGGTAACACGTGGTATTTATTCAGAAAATCTGTGGCATGAAGGGAGAAGATGGAGATGCCTAGATCTTCTTTTTGCACGAGTGTTTCATTTGGACTAGTTGGCCAAATACGGCAAATCTGGCTTTGTGTGTGCAGGGTGCAGGCTGTAGCTGTTCTTCCACAACATTGCTGCTTCTTGAGGATTTTTTAAAAATTTTGGCATTTAACAATAAGTTCCCGGTTATAGAGGTTTAAAAAAAAAAAANTAAAAAAAAAAAAAAAAAAAAAAAAGAGGGGAAGCACAAATGCACAATTTAATTTAGAGGTTTCAAAAGGAGAAATTTCAATCACGCATATGCGTTGGCAGATGCTTTCATTTCTTTTTTTTTTTTAATTTTAGTTCTCTCTCTGGGGAGATTAGTGTACAGCTTTTATAGTTTGTTATTTTTGGACGTACTGCTGAGAGACCCTGGCATCTAAATTTATTCTCCTTGATAAACTTCTTTTTCTTCTGCCCTGAATACGGGGCGAGTTTCTCTTTAGCGATGCGGCAGCTACAGTGTACACGTAAGATACAGCAAAGCTCTGGCGACATTTGCAGAATTTGGTCCCTGTGTGAGACAGGAGCTACAAAACGCCTGAGGAGAGCCCAAGTTCAGGTGGAGTTTGGCAGTTTCACCTCTCATTATGTCCTGCAACGCTTTAAATTTCTCTGAATTTCTCCGCCTGTCAGGCTGCGGGTCTGGCTGGTGCAGCAGGAGCAGACAGAGGTGGGAGCAAGCTGGGCAGATGGGCACATATTGTGCTTTGGAAACAAGGAGGGTCTCCACACAGTTAGTAAGGCAAAGGGTAGGTCACATCTGAAATGCCGTTCCATGACCGTACCAAATAATTTGGCTCAATTCATGCTAAACAAAGTGTAGTTTACGCTCGAGCAACACACTCATCTACTTAGAATAAATACAAATTTTTCTGGCTTCTGAGTATTGACATAGTTTTTGAAGTTTCCTTAAAGTTATTATGATCAGATGCACTTAATTACAGAGTACTTTACATACACTCATCTGGTAAATGTCATACAACAGACAGAGTCAAAGGGAAGGTATGCAGGATTTTCAGTCTCTCTCTTCTTCTCTTTTACATTGCCACTGAGCTTTAAGTACGCCCGTCTGAGCTATTCTTCCTGGTAGAAAAAGAGCAACCCCTCTGCCTCCTCAGGAAAAACAAACAAACAAACAAACAACCCAAAGCAAAACTCAGACTGTTGCCTGTTCATAAAGGAAATATCTCCCAGTTCACAAAAACGACTGCCCAGAGGAAGCCCTGGAGCGGGCAGACGGTCGCCCATCCACCACTTGCTCCAGCAACACCAGGAAGCCGCTCCTGTGGGTGGGAAGGATGTGTCACGCACCTCCCCATGGCACCGCCAACTTCTCTGCTCCCCTGGTACCAGGGGAAGAAGAAGGGGCCACGACAGGAGGTGTCTGAGAAAGCAAACCCCATCGCAGCGAGCTCAGCTTGACCCCCACCCCGAGCACACGGCCGAGGTCCCCCCGGGATGTGCTGATGGCGGGAGGAGAAGCAGCCTCTCCAGGCACTCTGGGCTTCTCCCAGCAGAGCTGTTTGCCTCCAAAAACAAGCTTTGCCACCTTTTTCCATTCTCCTCACTACAGCTCAGTAATTTTGCTATTGGAGCTTTTCAGCACTTATTATTTAAGCAGACTTTTTTTTTTTAACCCCCCAAGGAATGCAGTTTCAGCACACATGTGTCTTGCTGCTTCAGACCGGTGGAGAAGTGGCTTATTTAGGACCGAGCTAGCGTGATTTCCAGTTGTACTGTGTACATTAGCGGTGATAAGGGCATCCTCTAATCTACAGGGTCATCTCTTCCTACTGCGGTAAAATAGTTTTAGCGTCTGTAAAGTAAGTTTGAATTGTTTCATTCAAAGAGGGTCTGACAGTCCTGTTGGGGGTGTGTAAATATAGAAATATATTTAAAGATGCTAGGTTAAGCTTCTTGAGGCACACACCTCCAAATACTAATGCGTTCATATTTCTCTTCCAAGTGGTGTTAAATGATGTATAGCTGTGCTGTTTTTTCCCTCTTGTAGTAAATAGCTGAGATGCACGTTCTTGTTACTGCAAAAGTTTAGTGTGTGTTTATGCTCTGCAGTATGATACATATTTTAATTTGCCCTATATTTTTAGACTAAGATAAAGTCTCATCTGGAGTACACTGAACAAGTCTGTTCCAAAGGAATATTCCAGAAAACAACTGCTAAATTGCAGCAGTTTGTAGAAGCGTTAGCACTCAGCAAAAGAGTGACTTTTCCTGGAAAAGTTCTGCAACTAGGACAATACTGAATGTGTTTTTTGCTGGCTTTCATTTTTCAGGTAGCAAGTATGTGATGCTCTTTCTCTTGGTATGTTTTATATATATATATATATTTTTAAATTTAAAAAGCATCCTGACTAAATTTTGCCATCTAGTTAATAACTAACAAGTGAGTCTAGTAAGTCTGCTGTTATGCTTTTTATTTACAGTGTATGCGGAAATTAAAAGAGAGGAGAGGGAGACAAATCTGGAGTGAATTTCCATCACCCACAGTGGTTTTTGCTAAGAAAACAGACTTTCAATGTAAACAACATCTGTATTTTTCATGTCGTCTTTCTAAATAATGGTTCTGTAAATAACTTGCCCCCACTGTAGGGCAACAGTTAGATTCCTTAATCTCTCAGTCGTCCAAGGCTCTCTGCAGAATGCAGGCTTCCAGCATATTTAAACATACATCTCTCAAACTTTTTATATCTTTTCCTCACGGCAGGATTTCAAAAGGTGGATGACTGCAAAATGCACTTTCATTCTCTGTGTTAGTGCTTTAACATTAGTCTGACTTTAATAGGCTGGGATGATTTCAGCTTATAAATCTTCGACTGGAGGATAAAGTTCAAGTAGATAAAATCAAACAGATGTTGGTGGGAGGATTTCTTCATGACCCATAAAAGTGCTATCATCAAAGCCTAGAATCATTTGTTTTGAATTATTACATTGTTATCAAAAGGACTGTAGCAGTCTGTTTGTTGAGAAATAGGATCTGTTTATCTGAAAACAGAACAAAGATGCCATGCTAAGACGTCCCTGGGAAAGTGTGGGTTAGCTGATGGCTGACACGGTAGGGTAGCTGTGAGACATTTTGATTGACAGCTGTCCAAATAACTGCCAGGCCTGGAAGCCTCTGCATATGATTATGTTATTGAAAATGCCATCCTATCAAATGTTTAAGTGTTACTTGCTTAAAAATAAACATATTTTTCCTTCGTTTTGAGGAAATGAAGGTTTTAAAAAGCTTTTGCATTTTTTTTTTTTTAATAAAGAAAAAAAGCTTAGTCGTAAAGCCAAGTTACCTTTCGGTAGTAATCTTAAGTCATGACTGAAAAGTGTTGAAGACTTTGTTGAAGTGACATTTCATGCTTTTACTTCAACTCAAGCAGTGTCCTGTTAAACAGAAACAAGTTGCACCTGCATCAATGAAAAAATGTGTCCTTTTTACTACTCGCTGAAAAGCCTTTACTCTTTCACTCATAATTTATTTTTTAAAAAACTGGCATGCAAGTGACATATGTACCAGTGTTTAGAGTAAATCCAAGACCAGTGAAAAGCATGAGAAAATCACTTTTAAAACCCTTCGGCTACCACACATGTTCCCCTGTCTGTGTGTGTATGCACACACAGCGTGGCTCAAGCTTCACAGCTGACACAGATTTGAAGAGTCTTTTTCCTTTCCTTTGGAAAACCACTGGCAAGAAACTGAAATGGGCCAGGAAAACACTTTGCCTCGTATATGATTACTCTATAGGAGGGCTTGAACCTTGCATCAGAGCCCTCAGTGGGAAACGGGCTGCAGCACCTGTGCAGTGTGGAAACATTGAACATTGAAATCTTTGTCTTAAGTTGAGCCTGATATTAAATGCCCTGAACTGGACCAAGAGAAGGTCCCTGCTTGAAGCCCCTAGTGAGGAGTTCAGCCCCATCTCCCCTGAGGGTCACAGAGCTGTGTGGGTACTTTGTTTGGCGGGGGAGATGCCAAAGGGTTTTCCTGAGGATTTCTTCCAGATAAAATATTTGCAAGGTTTTTCTGTTGTCCAAGTAAAAGTCACAATAGTGCCTGTAAGAGAGGCATGGATGTGGGTCATTGCTATGCGTTGCTGTTATCAGATTTTCTTGAACACTCCCACTGGTTTTGTACCTTCACCCAGGTCTCTTGTCGGTGGTTTCAGGTTCTTCTCCATGTTGTGTACAGAGGTGGCCGTGCACCTGGCCACGTGCAACATGAGATGTGCCCTGGGCAGGGGCAGGCCATCGATAGGGAAAACAAACAAAAATCAGGCTTTTCCTAGGGGAATGCCTTCTGTTTCCATGGACAGCCAAGGGAATGCACAAAACCTTTCCGAACCTGAGGCTTTTCTAAAGTCAGTTCTCAACCAGCACAAGGCAAGCTTTTGGGAATTTCATGTTATGACAAAGCTTGGTCTTATCGCAGTAAAATGCCTTGGCTTAGTTTCCTTTTAAATGGCATTTCTCTCCTTACACCTTTCAGTTGTAACAGTGGCTGTGGCTGTGTTAACATTGCATCTGAGAAAAAAAATTAGGATGAGTTTGTTGAGATGCTTGTGACAATGTCAAGCGTAGCAAAATGCTTTCCTGAATTTAAACCCTGTGTTCAAATCTCCAGATAATATCGAACTCTAGTTTGCAGACATTATCAAGATACCTGCCTGAGGTTATTAGAGATTATTTTAGTGTTAATAAATAATAGCATTCCTATGTGTGGAATTCCCATTCAGCTTTGCTCCAGAAGGCTTAATTCTAGAATTGCAGTCCTGTTCTGAAGGAAACTTGCTGTCAGGCCTTGGCCCAATCCTGCAGTGGTTTTGCAGGCTGCTATGTCTGTATAAATTTTGCCAGACTTCAGAAACGGCCTAAAGCATTCCGTTGGGACAGTCATGTACGACATATTGTCGATTTTACTCTAAGCGTAGAGAGAAATAGTTCTCCCCTTAGTTTAATATTTTAAAATTCCACTATTTTTTTTTCTGCTTTGCAAAGACTGAAAAGCTTGCTATGATCAGATGCATAAAATACTCACAGCCTGTTCCATTATCATTGAGAGTGCAAGCTCTTTCTCTCTAACAGCCCATGAGTCCAAAGAAAGCACAACGTGTGTGTAGACATGTCCCCTTCAAAAATGGGTGGGTGAGGAGATGAGGCTGGGAGCAATTGCTGCTGAGTGAGGTGGGGAGAAAACGTAGGTGATGAGTGGAGAAGTTTGTTGGGATCCACGATGGACACAGGACCTTGTAGTCCTTCCTTTCTCGGGAATTGTGTTGCTGGAGCTAGAAGTGGAGTTGGGAGGAGCGTCTCTTGAGGTTCCTGGGTTTGGAGCATAAGAAGCGGCTCTTTCTTCTGTGGAGGAACCAGCAAGCTGGCTGGGACCTGGACATAAGGGCGTTTTGGTTGGGGAGTGAGGAAATTAGGGGATGCCTGTGAATGACTCTGTCTTTAAGTTTTGAGAAATTTTTAAGTGCTACTCTGAGAGAAAGAGAAAGTGGTGTTAAATCTGCTCTCCTCAGAATAATTAGAAAACCAAGAGGGAAACCAAGACAGCTCTGCCCTGCCATGGGGCCAGGGCTCCTTCGTAGAAATGAGTCAAGCAACAAGCTTGATAACTGAAGTTTATATGGAAGCTTATGTGTCCAAAGGAAAACTTGCCCTGACTTTTTAAAGATCTTTCACATTCTGAAAATGCATTATAGTGAATATAAAATCAGTTATTCCAAACTGTATTTTAATGCATTGTTTCCTCTGAGGTACTAAACTTGCTGACGGTGCACGTGCTTTTGTGTTGAGTGCAGAGCTTTTTAGAGAAAAGCTAATGTATGAGGCAGAGAAGAGCAGAAAATATTATTTATAATACCTAACCTCCTTGTGGTTCAAGATGCTTTCCTACTTTTGTTGCCAAGTCTAGTAAATTACTACAGTTTAAAGAGCTGCTTCTTTACGGTATATGAAAAAAAAGTAACTTTACAGCTTTGTTGAAAAGAAATCTTGAAAAAATATTTTCAACCGAGGCAAAACCAATGCACATTGTGCGAGTGAACCAGGACCGTTGTTATGTTTACTCTGCTATGAGAGCACAGAACTCAATCTCCAAGACCTTACTCAGTTGAAATGAAGTTTTCTTTAGACCCCATAGCAATTTCAAACGATCAGAGTTATGTTAGACAAATCAAACTGGAAAATAGGTAAAACCTTCTGAATTTTTGGTTAATTGGACATCTGATTTTTTTTAAAGCCCAAGATAAAAAGTAATAGGTTGGGGACAAGGTGAGGGTGAGGGAAGGAATGTTGAGAAGGCATGTTGTGGCCTGAAGAAGAAAATGTTGGAGGAATAAACGGTTGTAAACCAATGAGTTTCCTTTATCTAATCACCCACCCTTAGTCCTTAAGGATGTCCCTCCTTGAGCTAAGAGGTGTTATGCCTCAAAGGCAAGCAAAAAGGCCACAAGAAACCAAGTGGCACTGTCTTCCTAAATGCAGAACTAATATAATTTATAGATGGTCACCTTGTGTGACAATCATTACAGTCTTAGAGCTTTGTTAAGCACTAAAGAGCTGTTTTTTAATAAGGCGCCATTCTGTCACACGTGTACTATGTGTAGCACCTACTGCCTGATCTTCCTTCTCTGCTGTGGTGTTTTGACACTTTTGGTAGTTTTGTTGTTGTCAAGGGTGAAGAGACAGCCAGAGAGACCACAAAAATTATACACAGGTGCTCTTTAGCCCATTCAGCTTTTCCACATATTGGGTTTGTCCAAAAGATCAGAGAGCAAAATCAAGGGAATATGTAGAAATGCAGAGCTCATAACATTCCCCCCATCCCTTTAAGGCAAAATGCTGTTCTTGCTTCCTATTTAAAAGTGACTAACCTAACAATAGGTGTTTTCTGTCCAGCATATACATGGGATCGGTTGCTAATGGACAGCTGTGATGGCTATCTAGTCCAACTGCCTGAGAGACAAAAAAAAGACACCCACCCTCAGTGAACATAATAATAAAACAGTTTGCTTCTTAAGAGCTGTCTCGCGTGCTTCTACATTGGTACCACACACTTTCAGAGTCCTTCAGAGCTCTGTGGCTTGTGAAGGCAAAAAAAGGTAGCTTAAAAGTAAAGAAAAGCTTTGGGTGCTGGAGGTGTTCAGGGATCAGCTGCCAACTGTGACAAGTGTGCTGAAACTCGAGAAAAGTTGCAGTTAACTTCACAGTAAAAAATGAAGTCTGTAAACGACCTTACAAGGGACAGAGTGTTCTCAGGAAATTTTAGTTCCTCTGTGGATCAGTCTCCCCTCTGCCTCCAACCTCCTATGCTGGTCTTAAGAGGAAACTGATGGTTCTTTGCCTCCAAGTTTCGTGTAAGTCCCAGGGCTGTGGTGGGGAGAGGGGCTACGAGCTGAGGGGATACATGGTACTGCACGGAATTCTCTTCCTGAAGAGCGCTTGCTGGGGTGAGGGTGTATTGAAGGTCAGTTTTTACCCTGTTTGGGTGATTTCTTCTTCCTCTGGATATGAGGTCAAAAGTAGTCAACTTTTTGAGGATATGTAAAATCAGCAATTAGGGAGACTGACTGTGGAAAGATGTATCTTAGTGAAGTGTAATCAAGAAACTGCAGAAACAGCTCAGAAGATTGCTCTTTGTGCAAATTGTGCATTTTGGCAGACCTGCATGATGGTCTTTAAATGAGGAATTCACTTGTGGTACTTCAGGGGAAAAAAGGATGAAAGATGCGAGATCTCAAAGGAGAGGGGTAAAAAAGTGTATGCTAACTTAGTACTAAGTGCTGTTAAGATGTGCAAAGTTAATGAAGTTACTAGTGTAAATGAAGAATGAAACCAGAGCAGCCTGTGGAAATTTTTCCAAATGACTCCTGAAAAACTTGGAGAGAAAAAATCATTATGATGAAACTAGTGGGGAAAAAAGTGTAATGGGATACAAGAAAACAAGTTGCTCAGAGAGAATGATTTTGCAATCGTAAAGCATTAAGGAAATGGGGAACAGCAGAAATACATTGTTGCTTGTCGGTGAGGCTATAACAGCAAAGCAGCAATTCACAATCAAAAAGTAAATTGGGTAGCAGAAAATCGTCAAACAAGACTTTGTTAGCTTTATGCAAGAGAAGATCACAGCAGGGAAACAACTGATTTGACATGATACTGTGGCATGAGCAAAATAATGCTTTTGAGATAAGCAAATGACATCCAGAATGCCAAAGAAAATTTTACATAGCTGGAGATTTCAGGTGATAGCACAGAGAAGTCATTAAATCCTCAGGGACTGATTTGTGAAGTAGCCTTATAAATTAAATGAAACAATATTCAAAGTACATAATACACTGTAGCTTTGCTTCTAAAACTTCTGAAAGATTGAGATACTTTTGAAAGCCAGGGATGCTTCCAGATATTCTAGGCTTGGAAACTGAGAAAAGCTATTCAGTTTATAAAGCATCTGTCTTGGAGAGTAAGTCAAATATCACTGCATCTGTGGAAGATAGAGAGACAATGGCATTACTAAAATGTCAGTGCTAGAAAGTTCGATACGTGCACTCATAGCCAAGGAGAAGACAGTTTAGGTTCAGATAGGTCGAAGCAATTAAAATTAAGTGCTAGAGAGAATTGCAACTAAATATCTATGCTTGAATAAATATTATCAAGCTTAGTTAAAAGAAAAAAAAAATTCTCTGTTCTCAGTGCCAAATACTACTGGGTAAAGAAAGGAGTTACCAAATCACACTCTAGACACTGGCAGGGAGATGAATACTGTATGTGGGATGAAACCTTCAGCAAACAGATCCTATTGCCACCCACAAGGCTTACAAATAGGAGGCGTATGTAGCAGCAACAAGGGTGATGACATTCTGATGTATAGGTGCCGAGACGGTAGGGTGGAAGCTGTGGCACATCACGCTCACAGCCTCATCTGTCTGCTAGTAAAAGCCAGGGGAGTAAATCTAGAATTGAAATAAAATGATGGAGTTGTGAGTGACTGTAGCTTCATGTGTGGAGCAGTTCTGACCTCCTAAGAACTAAAACCCGACCTCCAAAAGGTAAAAGCAATACAGGAAAGCCTACTACTAAAGGTATTAAATCAGTCCAGAGATTATTAGGGTTTATAAACTCAGACTGTTGGGGTTTTTTTTGTTTTGTTTTGGGGGTGTTTTTTTGTTGTTGTTTGTTTGTTGTTTTTTTTTTTTTTTTTTTTTGGTTTTGTTTTGTTTTGTTTTTTCCTGATCGGTCTCAGATGTGTGTGAATTCCTGTGGCAACTGCTAGGCAGAGACACATGCTAAAAGCAAGTGCCTTCACATGACGTGCTTTACCCCATGCACCAAAAGGCTGATACCCACATACATCAGAGTTTCAGGTTTATCTTTTAGTTTACTCTCTTTGCAAATAGGAGACGTTTTTAAGTGTTTGTGGGTTTTTTATTTGCTTTTTTTTTTTTTTTTAAATTAAGCCAATGTTGTCCCAACATGTTATAAGCAATTGCACCAGCATTGGTAACAGTTGCTTTGAAAGCTGTCTGCCCTTTGCACTGTACAGAGAGGCTTGCATTCGGCATAGCTGTGACGTATTTTACCTGCCAAGGTGCAGCAGAAAGAGCCGGTGTGGAGGAACCTGGTTCCTGGGGGGCTCAGGGTGGGCCTGGGTGACAGGTGTGCTCCTTCCCCATGTGTTTCCTCACTAGCTGTCCTGTCATGGCCATTACAAACTCCCTGGTGCTAAAGAGGTGACGTGTGCGCTGACAAGGGAACAAAGTGATGGCGAGATATGGAAAGGATGGCCCTTCTGAAACACATAATTGTGCTTGCATTTTGAGTGAGGAGGAATGGCAATTTCTGCAAATAATGGAGAAGTTTTATATGATGGTATGGCAGATGTTGGATTCCTTCCCTCCTTCCTCCACCCTGCTGTCAGAAGCAGCAGAGCAGGGCAAGGGGATGGTGTGAGAGTTAGGATTCCCCTGTTCTGCTGATGTGAATGTTCTTCTCCAGGTGTGGTATCAGACCGGAGTTAAGCACCAGTAAAACTCCTTGTAGAAATGACAGCATTGCAGCTGTTTCCTTCCGTGCTGCCCAGCTCCAGGGCAAGTCGGTGGTAGTGAAAAACTGCAGATATGGAAAAAATGGTCTGAGTGGACCAAAACAGTTATTTTTAGTTCACAAAAAAAAAAAAGAAAAAGAAAAAGCTGTAAGTGGTGACCTGTGGGCTGGATGACTGGTTAAAAGAGTTAATTTGATTTTATATATATATTTTTTTTAATTTCAATTAGTTATCCAGTGGGACCTGTGGCTTTAGTAGGTATTGAGTATTGAAGTACCACCCCACCCCCTCTTTGGAAAGTTTTGCTGTTCAGGGAGAGCTTCCCCTAAGGGGAATGACTTGGGAGTGTCTTGATTTATGTGGAGGACAAACAGCTGTCCATCTCCTATGCCCCAGTGCCACGGTGGGTCTGAGGTGATGCGATACAAGGGGGACCAGGGGACACCACTCCAGGGGAAGCTGAGGGGGGGTCCATGGCAGGGAAGCCCCTGTCTGTCCAAAACAACAGGCTCGACTCCTGGGGCCGAAGGGGTGGTGGTGGCATGGCAGCTGTCAGGCCATGCAGACCCTCTCCTCCCTACCATGGCCACAGCCGCCAAAATTGGGTGCCCCCACCACACTTCAAATGTGCGGCAGGAAATTGCTTCTGTGGAAAACATAATTGCCAACGCAGCTCAGCCCTCGCGCAAAGGGCGCAGGGGCGTCGGCCACAGGAATGACATGTTTGAGCCATTTTTCCCAAGAGCAGCCTACTTAACCAGATGCATAGATACTTATTTTCATATGTTCTTGTTGCCATGCTCAAAAACTGGAATTGGGATGGCGTTTTTACAAGGTGAAGGGAAGAATGTTTTCAGAGGGCTCAGCAGCTCCCGAGTCTCCAGTTTCCTCTCGCTTTTCCTCTTTTTTTTCAGGTCGTTTTTTTTTTTTTACTCTGTATATCAGAAAATCTGATATAACCACTTCATTAAGCTGCTGTGTGTCATGGTAGTGTCTCACAGATATAAACTGGCTATTTTTGTCCACAAGGACATGAAACTGGAGGACCAGGAGAACCAGTTCCACAGCTGTATTTTCCATGTGCTGAATGGGGGCAGATATAAACAGAATGCTTTTCCTTTAGGGATTTGGCAGCTCTTGCCCAACCTGTCAGAGAAATGGTTATGACTATTTCTCTGCTCTCAAATGAGGCTGATGAAAACTTACAGCCTCTCTGGGAATTTCGGCTTCTTTCTATGGTGCAGTAACAAAATCCGGTTTTGTGTTATGTTTAATTGCAGACAATTTAGAGTGTCAAGAAGTCTCTCCTGGCAGTTCTAAAAAGACAGGGAAAAAAAACCCCGAAGCAAACCCATCCCACCTACCCCTTTTTCCTGTCGCACCTCAATACTTATTCCTTTTGGCAATATCCACAATTTTTATATAACCTGACTGGCTGCTCTGAGAAGCTGCTCATGACAGATATTTGTTACAACTTATATTCCCAATTTTTTGTCTGTTTCTTTCTTTGTTTAGTTTACTAAACAAATATTTTTTTTTCTTAAATGATATTATTTTAGTCTAAATTATTCAATAAGGAAATTTAACTTCTGCTATACACATTTTTACTGGCTAACAACCTGTCTCCTTAGGTGAAGGAGAATAATACAATACAAAGCCATACCAGGCGAGAAGTTAATGCAACAATAGCATATCAGAAGTGATTGAATGCATCAAAATGATAAAAGTTGTGTGGTGTGGTTTTTTTCCTATTTCGCTCTCCTCTTTAAAACAAACAAAACAAAACCAACCGAAAAAACCAACCAAACAAAAAAACCCCAACAACTATAAAAGTGTTTTTGAATGAGATTTTGTTTCAGAAGTTGTTTACAGAAAGCAAATATCATAAAACCCACAGATATTCATAAGGATATTCATGCATAACAATGGTTGTAATGTAGTTCCTTTGTAAAATGTTTACTTTTTCCATTATAAGTTGATACCTCTGGATATTTGTAGTTTTGGGTGTGGGTGTTTTGGTGTGTGTGGTGTTTTGGTTTTGTTTGTTTGTTCATTTGTTTTTTAATGGCTAGGAGCACTTTTCACAACCACTGACATGGTCATCCAAATATGAGTTGAGTAGAATAGAATAGAATCCACATAGTACTACATGCAGCAAGTAAACAGCAAATGTTTTTGAAAGGGTGACATACTAAAACGACAGTGAAAACAGAGAATAAATATCTAATAATTACAGCTGGTTCCAAGTAAATTCTTGTGTGTTGTCACGTTGAGGAAAATAATGTCAAAGTGACATTCTTTACTGAATAAATTGGTCACTGGGAATGTTTCTCCCGTATGTTCAACAAAACACACTTTTAATGAGTGCTTTGGCAGGAAATCTGCCTTGTGCTTCTGTCAAAGACATTAACTTTAATTGAACTTCATGAGAGTTTGATGTCAAAGTATCAGTGGAAGCGGTAGCCTGTGTTTGAATAACAGAACTTTCCAGGAAAGATGGATTCATCCTGAAATTGGTATTATTGGGCAACTGGCTAAGTAATATGGCTTTGAGTCTATCCTTGTGGCAGATAATTTTTATTATATTCTGGGTGAGACTATAATGTCAGGATGCCTATTTTGGGAAATGCTGAAAGTGAAAAGGGAGCTGGATAGTGCAATGGTAAATTTGGAACAAGGAGTTATGCTCTACTTTTAGACTTTGCTGCTAGTTTTTACTCATGGACATAATTCTCCATCTTGGCTTTCATCTGAGTTTCGTTTTGTCAAACAGTTGTATGGAATTGTAAACGGCAACCAATCTATCCATGAGGTACAAAAAAAGGCTAGGAAGGCTAAATGAATTACATTAGTGATTTGTTGTGTTTTCAGCTAAGGAAGAGGTGGCATTGGACAGTGGCCCAGTAGGAGAACCAGCAAACAAACACAGTTGTTGTTAGTGCTGGTGCTTAGGATGCTCTCCTTCCCGTGTGCAATTAGTAAATACATAGAATCCCTCTGGTTCAGCAGTGCCCAGCTGGTAATTGGAGCTATGTGCACAACAGAGATGCACAATCTGTGCAGTTGTTAGTGAATGATGTGTCCTGTATTTTAATGTTAACAGGCTTAATTGCCTTTTATGCTCAGTTCTTATTATGAAGCCTCACTGAGCCTTTGCACTTCAGTTAAGTATGTGATATACATTTGAACAGAAGTTTAAAGATTTGAAGCAAAGTAGCTTCAAATTTCAGACTTCCTAGTAAATATTTTAACGAAGTGTGCTTGTTATGTGCAGATGAGGACTTTGAAGAAAATATTTTTTACCTCTAAGATTTCATCACTTTAATTTGAATTAGAAAAAGGACATGCAGAGCTGTGGTACTTGCTGTAGCTATCATATTTCACTGTCAATGCCTGTGTTCATAGTGGTTGGCATGCTTTTCCTTAACTAGGCAAAGTGATGTTCTTGCTAATGAAAAATGTTTTAAGTAATATTAATTTTCCCTGCTTTTTCCCTTTTTTTTTTTCTATGAGGATTTTTAAATGTCTGTTTACACAGGTCATTGATCTAATGAGATATTGTTCTTCACTTCGGAATCTCATTTAAATCTTGGATGATGCTGGACTTCATTGTAGGTAATAGCCACTACGCTTACACCACAATAGTACGCAAATTCTTGCCAGTTTCTTGAAGACTAACTTGTCCCCAGGAATGCAGGACATACTTGGAGTTGTGCTTGATTTCCAGAAGTTACAGTTTCCCCTGGAGATACTACAAGTCCTGTGGTTACCACATACCTGCCGAGGGCAGGAGGGGGCTGAGGGAGCTCAGCTCCCGTTCCACTCAGCCCTTCCCTTCCCTTCCCTTCCCTTCCCTTCCCTTCCCTTCCCTTCCCTTCCCTTCCCTTCCCTTCCCTTCCCTTCCCTTCCCTTCCCTTCCCTTCCCTTCCCTTCTCTTCCCTTCTCGTCCCCTCCCTTCCCTTCCTCTTTATCACAGTTTAGGCAGTAACTTTGCAACTGTCTAATGTAAAGCAGCCTTTACATAAGCTGTCTGGTGTGAACCAGGTGATCTGCTGTGAGAGAGCATGTAGAGCATCGGAGCTTGTGAAGACAACTTCAGCAGCTGCTGTTGGGTTCTGAAGTTAGGCAATGAAGTGTGTCTCTTTTCGCTGCTCTGTCTTGATCCAGCATTTAAAAAGCCAAACAGCTTTGCTTGTAAATAGATTCTATTGATGCTTCATAATTTCAGGGTTATAGGGTCAGGAAGAGAGTATACTTTTTGTGCATCTTGGAAACCTTGCTGCCACCCTTTTCTGGATTTGTATAGCTTAGAATGTCTGGCCCGTAGGACTGCAGATGTTACGTACAATACATCTGGGCAGGAGTTTTTAGGAGAGAAGCAATGTGGAAACAGGTCTTTGAATTGTTGTTAGGAGTCTAGCGTTCAAAGCTATTTTTAATAAGAACAGCAGACTCATTTGTTTTAACAAGTCCTGCCCCAAGAAACACTCAGGAGTTGACCTGAGTCTTGCTGGGCTGGGCACCCTGCCCTTGCTGGGCAAAAATAGATGGCAGAATGCACATGGTAAGCAGTTCACTTCTCCCTGCCAAAGTGCATGTTTGCATCCCCAGTGTACTGTAGAAAACGTGGCATGGGCTGATGCATCGTCACAACTATTTCTTAGAGAGATTTTCAGTCTTGTTTCCTCTAAAAAGTTTTTCAGTGTTTAATGAGAAGTGCTGGAGTTGACGATTGATTAGTTCTGTGTAATCATCTCTCGCTTATTTTGATGGAAGAGGAAGGCGCTCGGTAGCTTTCAGAAATAGGTTGCTGTAATTTAGTCCTGTTTGCCCTTGTGCAGCATAAACAAGTATACTAAAATGGTAACAGTTGTTATTAATATGTATACTTGTAAAGATGAATGGAAATCTAGCAGTTTCCCTGAAGGACTCTGGAATAATATCTATAACATCTTTTAGCAAAAAAAGTATTAATTAGTTTTGGATCTAGTTATGTTTGCCTCTCAAGAATATCTCTCTGCTCCAATCTCATAAATTCTCAGTAGGAACTGACACATTTGAGAAGACTGTAATTATTTTGTGTACTTATGATATGATGGGAAAACAGATGTAGAAGTCTGTTTTTCCTCCCTTTTGTAATAAAAGAGGTAATTATAACAAGAAAAAAACCTACTCATTTTATTAATCTAAATGTATGCAATCTCTTTATTTGTTTAGTCATTTGGACTCTGTAAAATTTAATAGAGATATTTCTGAAAGATGTTTAAAACGTATGCTAATTTTTTTTCCTAGCAACTTTCTAGAACTAAAGACAGCCTGAGGAGGGACTTTATTATGGCAACGAGCCAAAAAAGTCACGACTCTCATGTAACAAAAATCTCTTCCGACAGAGGGCTCAACTCGGAGAAGCATCCAGCCTTAGGATATGATTGCTCAGTGGTGTGGATGATCTGTGGCAATGGGGATCACTCAGGTGAGGCCCTGTGATCTACTAGGACACTTTATTCACTTATTTGTTTTCCCAAGAGCCATCTGCATGCTTCTGGGAAGATGAGTCCTTCAGCTGGCACTTTGCATCTGCTTTCTCTTTCGGTCCTTATGTCCTCTAGCAGTTCTGTCATTCAGGTTGCCAAAGCAGAGCTAGGTGAGCTTGTTTGAATGGCAGTAGCCTCGCCAGCATTCAGGGAGCTGAGCATCGTCTTGGGAAAGACTTTGTATTTGGTGACTGTCGAAGAGGAACCTCCNGGGAGCTGAGCATCGTCTTGGGAACCTCCATTCCTCCAAACCTCGTGAACATCACAAACGGTGTTTGACCTCATTCCTTAGCACAAACACGTATAGCAATTTTGGGAAGCGTTTGGTGTCTCCAGTCTCAGCTTGCCACTCCTCTGTACCTTTGATCGTGGTATCAGGCAGCCCAAGGCTCAGCTCCACATCGTGGGGTTTCTTTGTTTGGGTTTGGTTCTGGTTTTTCTACCTCAGACTTGGTACTTGCTCAAGCCGCTCAAAATCACCAACCTGGTAGAAAAATAACCTGGCCAAACCAAATCATACAGTTTTCTGCTTGGTTGCCAGGTTGAATCGATTCCTGGAGTCGGTGCCACAGCCGTTGTAAAGAAGGGTGTGAAACTGGGGGGTTGGGAGCAAAGATGGGAGGGGGAAAAAGGAGTAACAAGCCATTATGTCAGCTCAGCTGTGCGTGAAGCTACGACACTGCCCCTCTTTCCCGCTCCTTCCATTGCTTCCCACTGCCTGGTCCAGCTAATGTGTGCATGTATCTGTGCATGCAAAGTAATTGTTTTAGCGTTTGTTTTCACTGTATGAAGAAGAAAGCTAGCTGAAAGTTAGATAACTTCTTACTTGAATGGTGATGTTTTTCTGTAATACGGTAATAAAAAATGGGTTTTGTGCCTTTGTACATTCCCTCTTGATATACAGCCGTGCAACCAAATTTCATGGAGAAGTGAAATATGTCTGGTGTGAAATAGGTTTGAATTNATAAAACTAACCGAAGAACGAGACATAAATAGCCTTAATTAAAAAAAAAAAAAAAAAGAAAAAAGGAAAAAGAAAAAAGGAAAAAAAAAGGGAAAAAGAGATACAGCTAATCTCTAAATAGTGATGTTTTTGCCTCTATGTCTCCTGTGACCGAACAAAGTGTGAAAATGACCCATCCTATCTCACATCATACAGAACCACACGCTGAAGCCTCTGAAGAGCTGACCACCCAGTGTTCTGAGTCTGTACAATGGGGACACCAGCACCTCTGGATTTGATGGTTTTGCTTTTAAACGTGAGTATATATGATTTTAATAGATCATGTGGATAATTGGATTCAAGTTAGTGAGGCCTCTTGCATATTACAGTTTTAGCTAGCTTAGCTATTTGGAATATAGCACCAAGTAGTTAATGTTGCCCTACAGCATATCACTATCTTTCCAATATAGAGTCAAAAAGAAGTTGAATTGCTTATATACTGTAATATGTATGGTCTATTTATTATATATGTCACTGTACCGTGACTTAGTAGCAGATTTCCTATACGTAGGAAAAAAGTAACAAAAGTTTTGGAGACTTCGGGAATTCTGTCGAACTGAATGCAAAATATGCACTTGAAATGGATGCCTGTTTTAGCTGGTTACTTCAAAATGATGATGGGTGACTTTTGACCCACAGTGAATAGACCCAAGTTTTTGTGTATTCTGTCCTTAAACTGAGAAGTGTAAATCATAAGTTGATCAGACAAAACAGCAAGATAAAAGAAAGCTTTTCTGAAAAGCAAAATGTGACAAANTTTTTTTTAGTCCCAATTTCACTGGTGTCCCTAATCTTTAAGGAGTTGTACCAAAATCACATCTATGGCAGATCAGATACATAAACTTTCCCAAAAATGATGTACATTATTGAGTATTGTCTGGTTCAGTAACATGTCAGAAGAAATGTTTTGGGGTACCACCTACAGGTGATCCTAGTCAAAAACATAGAAGAGAGAATAATTTTGCAAGACCGGGAGAGGTTGAATGAAAAACAATGATGAAGAAAAAAGCAGCTTGGCAGGTGAGGAATGGTGGAAAATATTAATAGTCAGGTTAGAGTTGAAGGAGAAGAAGGAAACAAAAGAATTTTGGAGCCAAGACAGTGGCAGGTTTTGTAGCAGTTAAATTTTCAGTATCTGTTCCATGTAACTTCAAAGTTGTGAAAGTCATTGAGGTCCATGAATGGAAGCTTGTTTTGCTTTTCTGCTCACTTTTCATCATATTTGCATTAAATAAAGAAAATACGGCCCTTCAAAATCCTCAGCAAGAATTCTGAGTAGGAATTTGAATAACTTCTGGAGTTTTTATTAAGTATAAATGAATTGTTGAAAGATAATTTGGAGTCCTACACTTGTTCTGAAAATGGCACACTTGATTTACATTTCTTATAAAATGATTGGTAAACTTTTATTCCATAACAACATAAATATTAGTCATTGAGTATGTTTGGACCTCCACTAGTGAAAATCAATGATAAAGCTTCTATGGCACTAGTTGTAATATGTTTATAGAAGGAATGTGAAATATCGTGGTTTGTTTAGGAAATCTAGTGAATTTAATGGAATAAATGCCACAGCACATAACCGGGGATCTTATAAACCATTTTATAAGATCCCCAAAGATCGTATAAAACCAAGAATATTCTATTTAATAGAATATTCAACTGTAATTACTTGAAAAGATAGATTTTTTTTTTTTTGGTTGGGGTTTCAAAAAATCAGTTTTGTTATGAAAGCCAGTTCTAATCTAAGGTTTTGCATTGTACAGTTGTACAGAATAATGTAGTTCATGTCAATAAAATTCTTGTGTTCTCAAAGTCAACAGTTAATTTTCACGTACTGACGCAGAGATACAGAGGAAATATACATCGAAGTTTATATGTAAACACTTTTTCTAAGCCCGTAATAACTGTTTATTAAAATACATGCTTTGAAATATGCTCCATATTTAAATGGTATGGTATTTCCTTTGTTCAATTCTTAAGACATTTTCGTGTCTATCTTCTAGAATTTACAAAATAAGAAAATAAGGGAGTTTGATTGTGAATGATGTTGTCTTCTGGTTTTGCTCCTCCAAGATTGTATTTTGATTTGAGAACAGCCTTCCTAATGTCTGCAACTACTAGTTCCTTGGCACCTCTGTGGAACTTTTTAATACTGTTTAACTTATTTGAAAATTAGAAATGACTTTTTCTTCCTGTGTTTTATTTTTTGGGCTATTCCTTTTGCTGCTGGTACTTCTTGGGTGTTTATAACAAGTTGGCAGATGAGACTGATTTGGGTGATTGAGAAAGTTGCAATTAATGTGTTTCCTTTTTTTTGTTGCTTTAGAAATGCTGTGTGCTTGTACATACCAACCGTTCTTTGAGTCACTGAGCATTTGACTTTCACAAATGGTATTATTAAAGACAGTTGTAGTTGTCATTGTTATGTGTGGGGCGTGGATTGATTAGTTCATGGGAAAAAAAAACCTGACACACAACAACAGCAATAAAACAAACAAAAAAATCAACCCCACAAACAACTAACAACCCATATCAACAAAGCAATTGAGATGGGGTGGAAATTATATGTGACTTGATCAAAACCTCTTTTTATCCAGGAAAAAGTTGATTGAAATATTTGTAAAAGAACAACAAGATCTATTTCTTCATTTAAAAGCAAGTTCACTTTTACAGATTGTGTAAATGGAAGATCCTGTTAAGAAAAATATATAAAACATGGAAGCATTTTTATTAAGGTCAGACCTTTGCAAAATGGTCTGCTCGTACAATACATGTGTGAAGGGGGGGAAGCAGAGAATGAAGGCAAAAGAGCAAAAATTTTTAAGGATGATTAGTCTGTTGTTTTAGAATCTGTGTACTGATTCTGTTGTTCAGGCAGTTCCATACTTTTTCTTATTAACAAAAGCCAGAAAAATATTCCTTCATACATTCAGTTCGGATAGGAAGAGTTCATAAAAATCTTGCAAATAAAGTGGTACGTACATAATATGTAGTAGCAGTGCTGAGAATATTTGACAAGAGACAGCCTTTTCCTAGCAGTTGGAAGGGAGAATATGAGGAAGATAGACAAAGAACAAAGGAAAAATGAGACGCAGGAGAGGGAGAGATTAAGGAAGAAAAAGAAAACAGTCTAGCTTATCAGTTTTCTTTTCATGAGGAGTAATCTAAAAATGAATAAAATTTTAGCTTGAAGAGGAAATATTTTTACATCACTCTAGCTCAGAGAAGAATACCCATCATTATTAGAAATTAATTCTGATATTATCTTTTGAAGGTCAAGTGAAATAGTGCTTCTTGGATAGACTAGAAGTCAGGCATGTTCTCTGCGCAATTAAAAGCAACACGCTCCTCTAAAGGGAACGAAAACTTGAAATGAGCTTGGAGGAAAGAATCTGTGTCTTAATTTTATTACAACAGTATGTATTTCCAAGTGTTACGACATTGATATCTAGTTTTATACTTCACTTAGTTCCGCAAATATATGTTGTATGACTTAAAGAAAAAAAATATTAGAAAATGTGAAAATGATGTTCAGGCTTTTTGTAATTATAGGCTTTGGTTCTTTTTTTTTTTTTACATATTTGTAAAAAACCTATGTAATAACATTAATGAACATGCAGTATAGGAATAAGCAATGGGTAAATGAGATCAGTTATCTCTAACAAAAAGTACATTCCAATTAGCATGTTGTAATCTATATTGCACTCAATTTCGCTAAATGAATCTATGATTCCACTGGGGACTGGGGTGCTTTTTTTAGTTTTCCTCTGTCATTTATTTGCCTCCCCTCTTTGCATTTCTGTGTATATCATGAAAACCGCATGTTTTTATAATTTTAAATCTTAGAGTCTTAAATTCTCTTTCCAGACCTAATTAAGAGCATCCTGTGTTTTTTTCAAAGGTGCTGATCTGTGTGCCTCACAAAAGGGGCTCAACAGTGCTCAGCACTTCTGCAAATAAGTTACTGGAAATGGGGGCACTTTTATTTTGGATAGTGAAATATTAATTCAGAAGGCTCATGTTAAGCCATTTCATTTGGAACCATACCTTTTGACAGGCTCCTTAATTTCTGTGTTGTGCACTTTTATAGTTTAAATGGACTGTTGATCAGACTGGGCTATGCCATACAGTTGAGTGTGTGTGAGTCGGGTACTGCTGGCTGATGCGGTAAAATGCCGATTCTTTTCAGATTTGAGTGGTAAAAATCAAAGTTGCACTCCCACAACATCAGCCTCTCCTTTAGTCTGTGCCATTGTTGTAGGGGTTCAGCTATTTTAATTTCAAAATATTAATATTGGAGAAATTGTCATTATAGAGAAAAATGGTTGAATATACAGGAAATGTTCCAGTTTGTGAAAGGTTATTTGAAAATAAATTAAATGCACGGTTTATTTTCTATTGGGGTTTTTTTTCAAGGTTAAAAATAACTTTGAAACAGAACTCATGTGAACAAAAGACATTTAAACCAGTTAGGTTCTTGTTGACATAACTGGCCTTCATACAGAGATATTGAATTGAGTCAGAGTATAGAAAGGCGTAGAACAATATATTTAGTGGCTCCGCGTACGCATGTCCTGTTGTTTTGCCTTCCTTGCTCTTTCCCTCAGCACCACTGGGCTGCACCCCGACCGCTGCCTGTGCTCTGGGGGACCCTCCCCATAGGGCAGCTCTGCTTCTGTTCTTCAGTTCCAGTTGCCAGAATGCAGGATTTGATGTGGGTAATCTTGTGCTGACCCAGCAGACCTGCGGGATGTTCGTGTGACTTGCAAAGGTCCAGCAAAGGGGCCGTACATCTTGTAAAAATCCCAAGTAGGATTTTGCTGTGATTTACGTGGGTGCGTAGACTTTGAGCAGAGGCTGATTTTTAATATCAGTGAAAATAATCTGGCTCTGTCACACGGACAGAAATATTTCTATAATTCTTGGATCTTTTTCACCTCCGTCTGTGAGTCTTCTGAAATGAGGATTTCAAAACTAATGTTGTTGTACTGTTTGATGCATGATAGCAAATTATTCTCAATTATAGACTTTTGTCATCTATTTGTCACTTAAAAAACAAAACAACCCCCCTCCAAACCAACAAAAAACCACCACCAAAATTAATCTGAAGTGTATAATAAATGAAAAGGATGAGCAAAATAGTAAAACTGGGATGCACAATTATTTTTATTAGTATTCTAATATTCTAAGAACTCCAGTGTTGGAATTGCACCAGAAAAAAATTATAAAATAGTTGGCTTTATCCTAAATCTTTTTATTCTGGTTGATGTATTTTAATATAAATTTAATTGTAGTATCTATTGATTTACATTGCAATTTAGTTCTCCGTTTCAATAGACAGTAATTTATTACAACTTTTCCGATTGCTGATCTATTTGATTGATCTTTTTTGTTACTTGTTTCCTTGCAAAAAGTCATCCCATTTCCCATTCTCCGAGCTGTGATTTTGTTCAGGACTCAGCGCTAACAAAGCTTTAAGAATCTATAAATAGACCAGAGATGTTCAGTGGGGCTGATCCTGATCCTCGAGGAGGAAAAATGGTCCTGACATGACAGGTGTCTTCAAAATTCATCTTATCTAGCAGAAATTTCCCCCCATGTTAGTCCTAATAGTGGAGAGGTTCAGAAGGGGGTGTGGGGAGGAGAGGAAAGGGGGAACACATATGAGAAAAGCCCCTATTTCCAGATTCCTGAGCAGCAGATGGGATGTTCTGGAAATACTTAGGTCATACCAGTAAATAGACTAGCACTTGGTCCAAAGAAACAATTGGTTTTGCCTATACAGTTAAAAAAACCATAAATCTGGTCTCAGTCACAGCTGCAGTGGCACAATGACTCATCGTCTGTAAAGTGTGGGATACTCCCTTCGTAAAATGGAGTGGAATGAACTGATGCAAAATCTCTAAAACCCACAACTGAGCTTTGAAGAAAAAAGTTTTGACTTGTCAACAAAAAGCAGCCTACTCCAGAAAAAGAAAGAAGGTGGGAACAGGATAAAAAAAGCATACAAGCGAGATGTGGAAATAAAGTGGGTTTCCTCCCCCTGCTCAAATCTTTAAGTAAGAAATTGAGATTCCTGTTTTGGTGATTTGATTCCCTTCCGCTTCGCCTCTCTGGGTTAAAAATAACTAAATAATCACTGCTGTATGTATCTTAATGTTCTCCCTCAGGGTAATGTTCATGGAGAAATATGCTGTTTTCTGTTTGCCATTAAAAAGACATTTAAACATTTAAAAACTGTTTTAAATAGACATTAAAATTATTAGAGTTTAACCTGGGCCTTACAGCTGTTGATTTCGATTTAAGACTTTAAGACTTGAGAAAAATTAGTTTTAATTAGAGTTGCTACTGTTTACCAGCAGTAGCATTGTTGTTATGAGGGTCTTGGACTACAAAGTTCATGGAGAAGGAACATGCAGATTTTTGATATAATTGTAGAAAAAAGTCTGCTGCTGAACATGCAAATCCTTGTTTAAATCACTCTTTACTAGCAACTTAAACCCTCGTTAATTTGTTTCTGCTTATTCTTTAAAGCTCAGCAGTTAGTTATATATCGATATATCATACTCGGCCGCTGCGTACGCTCCCCACACAGCACCACTTGGAGCCCCGGTTGTCCCTGTGTGGTTCAGAGAACCAACCTTCTCTCCTGGGGTGCAGACTGGGTGAAAGTAAATGGAAGCGTGCATCTCTGTCTCTTTTTTTTTTTAATGCCTTTTTTTTTA